>NQII01006578.1:3891-35152 GCA_002778355.1 Clitarchus hookeri
CCGCCCCTTCTCTTCCCCTCCTCCTGGCGACGTAGTACCGTGCGACGGAGCAGACTCGAGGCTGCAGGTGCGCCAGCCATCGTCTGTGCCTGAGATCCCTTCGGACCACTACAGTCGTATGTAGGGCTTAAGGTGGCCGCCGAACGGTGTGCAGAGCTCCAGCAGAAAACATTTTATTGAAAAACAGCCATGTGTCTGAGTGAGGTCTGCTTACTAATAACATTTAAGAAACGTTACGCGTCTGTATACTTTTTCAGTTTCTCCATTTCTTTCTAAAGTATGTTTTTGTGATAGTGAATATGGCTCAAACTGATATTTTCGCGGTCATTTTTAGTTATCAAAATGCCGGTACAAAACATTAAACAAGGAATAGGAACGCCCATCAAACCTTCATTTTTATTATTACGTCATAAAATGGTAGGGTCTCCGCTGAAAGTCTCACAGAGGTGCGTTATCGACGGCAAGACTGCACGCCACTTCAGGGCTTTGCGCGTAGAGGCGATGAGAGATTTGATGCGCATGTCTCGGTCGCACCTGGCGCTCCCACGCTTTTAGGCCTCAGACGTGCAAAATTCCTTCAACCAGGCGGCCACCTTAACGTCTCGTCGACAGTTAGGTCATTACAGCCGCAGCAAGTTGCTCAGAGGAGCAAGAATCAGCCATGGCCTGTAGTAAGGAACCGTCCCATAATTTGCCTGGAGTGATTTCGGGAAGCCATGGAAAACCGAAATCAGGATGGCCGGACCAGGCTTCGAATACAGGTCCTCCCGAATGTGAGTAGGAAAGTTGGCCACTGCGCCACCTCACTCGGTCACTACAGTCGTCCGCTCTCTTGGACAGGTAGAGAGTGACCCTGGACCACGGCGAAATGATAAGATTGGTTGACAGAGTACTTCAGAATACAGAATTGAAACAGCCGCTTACACCGTGGCCTCACCTCGCAGCAAAATGTTGGAACGTCGTTTGCCAAGGTAACCTGCGCGCCAACCGGCAGCCCAGACAACAGAGGACCTTTCGCAGCATGCAGCAGCCAATCCGACACAAGGCCCGTTCCCAGAACCTCGCGCAGCCAATCAGAGAATGACGTCAACGAAACCGCCACGCCATTTCTTCTCCCTGTGCGCTTACCTGATGTGTGGTAGTACCTTGCGACGGAGTAGTCTCGCGGCTGCAGGTACTCGTCGGCAACGACGCATCGTTAGAAACATTGTAATACCGCAACAGTTTTTGAGTTTCATATCATCGATGACACTCTGCCTAGCTTATCATTTTATGAATATGTAATACAATTTTTGACATTGTCTAAATTCTTTGCAAATCAATCACAAACGTTGTGATTTAGTGTATCAGAATCATCACTGGTCCAATGGAACGGGACATAGTAGTTTTATAAATGCATTACAGCTAATAACGAAAGAAAGCTGTTGGACATATGTACAGTAAGCTGAATCCTTTTCCTTATAGTGAAGAGATTTGGGCGGCTCCTTAACAGCGAGTTCTTGAGAATTTTCCCTCGATAAATCATAGTCTCAACGCATCATCTGTGATGACATCACTCCTCAGATCTCTCAGATAACCAATCATCCACTCACATAGACTGCAAGGGAGTAGCCCTTACTATAAGGATAACTATGGTAAAATGAGAAACTTGTTTATAACGCCAAACGATATATTATATGCCAGCCGCAGCACATTAGCCTTCAACGTCCTGCATATATTCGAGTTGGTGCTATTTTTTTATTGACTTAGTTTCCAAAATGAGGACTCGTTTTCCCTTTTGACTTGGATCGACCTGATGAGGGCAATCCTGACAGTTGAGATAATCGCAGAAATCGACACCACAAGCACGTCCTTTTTTAAACGCCTATGATTGTGATCCACGAGCAAATGTTGGAGATGTACGCAAAAGACGAAAACTAAAATATTCCTTTGAAATTTTCGCGTATAATTGGTCGACATTCTAATTTTATATCACAATTTTCACTTGTTACAAATTAATAGGGAGGGTTGGTTTATCTCCGGAAAAGTCGAATGTTTCCCCAGGATTCGACGTAACGTACTGATGTCCGACAGTGTATTTTGGCAATTGGCTGCCATACATGTATGAAGTCACTATTCTATTTCATTTGGCCAATGAGAATTCTGATACTCTAAAGTCAAATGTTTGTGATTTGTCTGCAAAGAACTTAGCCGAGTCATGAATTTGATCATCGAAAAAATATGGCGGCTCGAAAAAAATTCCCATCAACACGAGTGGCATGTATAATGGCTTAAAAAATGACCGCTCCGTGTTTAGCTGCAGTGCTGCGAGCATCAGGGAACTCGTGTACCCGGAAGTATTTTTAATGTGCAGCCTATTCAAGATCATGTGTGATATTCCTTGCGGTCCTCAGTAATTGCTCACTGCGAATTACATACATGAATGGGTATGCAGATTACATTCCTTGCTTTGCACCTTCACTTTATTTTAGTAAAACATGTTCTGCTGAATAATGTCAAGAAGCATTAATTTACTTTAACTTTGTAGAAACCCTGTACACATTTTTTTCTGTTTTTGATTATTGGTGGGAAATTCCTTATGCTTTATTTATTACTGCGGTGATAAGGAGATAAACTCGTCCAGATGCAACAAAAGAGTTCCTGCAAAGCCTTCCTATAGTAAAACGAGTCTTGGTCGATGTTCAACATAGCCATGATCAAACACCAAAGTGTAGACGACAAGCCTTTGCACTACTTTCAAATACGTAGAACTTCTAAATAATGGTTCTAATGTGGGCAATTATTACAGCGTTTTCAAATTACCAGTGTTTCTCTCTATTCTAATGGCTAATATTTGAACACTACTTGCGTACTGTACACATTGTGGCATTTATGTATTTAAGTTGTATCTTACACTTTTTCAGACATTAAGCAAAGGTGCAGATACCTTACTGGGTAGGAAGAATATCAATAACGAATTCGAAGAGAATACACGCGAAATAAAAGTAGTTCCAATTGTCTTGATCCACTTGTTTAATCTTAAACTCCCTCTTAGAATTTTTAAATCCGAACATTTCTCGTCCTTATTGATAGCTTTAGATATATTGTTAGTAAATTAAAATTATTTAGTCTTGCTTTCCAAGTATAGTACTGCCTTGCGCATAAGTATATTCGTCACACATACTGCAATAGAGAATACGGTTTCTGAGGTCAAAATGATTCAAAATTAACTGAGGAGTACCGTTAGTCAAATTAAGAGTGAACAGTCTCGCTCTCACACGTATTTAGCAATAAATTTTTCGTAATAAGACATTTTAGAGATCAATAATTACTATCTTGATACATATAGGAGAGATAAAAATTAAATAGCAGTTTATTTAGTACTTAAACTGATAACTATATATGTTTCATAAAAACAAATATTAATTGTTTTTATTTTCTTTGTAATTCACAATATATGCTGTTGGTCCCGCTATTGCTGAACCCGGTCTCGTGTTTATACAGTGCTATAACAGAGATAACAGTGACCATACCAGTATCAGTAACATATTAACATCTTCCATACTATAGTGGCGATTGTTACAGTCGTGCACTGTTACAGACATAAGCATTGCCAATTAGCATAGCCATAAGCATTGCCAATGCAGAGTGGTGCGATAAATTAGTAAACTCTTAACTTTCTTGTAAAATATCATATGGATAGTTAAACACAATACACTTCCTGAATAATAAAAGTCAATTTCACTGCTATAAACTTCCATTGCCCATAACGAAAACAAATTTATCTGAGTGGTGCTCATACTTGCTTTCACGTATTCATTTCTGTGCAAATCAGTGGCAGGTTATGGGCACTTTGGCGGTTGCTCATGAGCCAATAACCATCGCAAAGCCAGGCAGGAGTTGAACGTACTGTGAACAACCACTGGCAAACTGCGAGGCACCCATCACACTCCTGGTGTGACGTCAGCTGCGTAACTAACGTTTAGTGACTGACGCGTAAACTGGGAAATAACCAGTTACACAACGCAGCAAACACCAGCTTCTAGCTTATCTTGCAGCAGCACACCAGCAGCCAGTGGTGTGAACAAAACTTATAACAAGTGAGAAGATTAGCAAAAGAGATGTTATTAACAGTGAAATATTTACAAAATAATAATAACACATCGCTTAAAAGTCATCGTTTGAGATGAAATCAGTGTTATCGCTGCCCCACCTCTCTCGGTGTTAATACCTATAAATATGGTTGTAGTTTTAATCATATGAGCACCTGTGGACAATAATGTCCGTAGCTACCACGCACGCATGCACTTGTGAAAACTGTCTACTTATTCACCTGCCATCCTAGGCTAGTTCAAAATGGAAAAAAAAACATTCACTAAACTAGTATTCTAGGTTAGTTTAAACTGTATGAATACGTATTAACCTACTACCCTAGGTTGGTTAAAGAGTTCCTGTTAGGTTGGGATCGTAGAATAAACGAGGAGTAGAGTGTACATGTTACCTGCGCAGTATATAACCATTAACCGTGTCCTGAAATTGAACTGTTTTTCTTTCTACGGAAAAGACAAATTCTCATTGTTTTGACTAAGGTTATCACATTGTTTACTAACATTAGAGATTTTACATGTTACTACACTACTTTAACTAGTGTGTAACAGAAATAATCAAATTAAGCGAAATCATTCAATTTTTTTTCTGTAAAAGGCAGGTTGGTGTTAAAACGAAATGTAAACAAACGTCATATATTGTTAAAACACGTGGATTTGACAGTAATTTTGGCAGTTCTTGGACCAATGTTGGGGACAAGCCCAGAAAACCAGTCTACCTCATATTTGGTCTATAAATGGTATACTATGAAGAAGTATGGTGGCTGGAAATGCGCATGCGCAAGCAAGCGGAGGTACGCACAGTAGCCGCGGTTGCAGTGGGAGGGGCAGGCAGGCAGGCAAGCAGGCTACTGACTGACCTTGTTGTAGTTGCCGGTGTGACTGCCGCGGCTGGCGGCCCAGTGGTCTGTCTCGACGCGAGCCCGCTCCAGCACTCCAGTCAGCCTGTCCAGCCGCGACCACTCGGCAACGTCGCGCCGCTGGAAGGGGCTGCTCGCCTGCAGAGCCGGCACCATCGCCATCCCTTTCCAGCGCTAGCTCATCACCCGCTGAAACACAGTGCAGTCGTACAATGCCTTACTGTTTCCACTCGCTAAACTAGAGAGAAAGAAAGAAAAGAGAAGCGGGGTGGAGAAGTCTAGGCCGATTAGGGTGAAGCGAGGTGACCAGCGGTGGAATGCAAGTGTTGGGGGGGGGGACGGGGGGATATCACCGAGAAAACACGTCGAACCGTTGCATCGTCCGGCACGTGCGAAAATCCGGGAGTGACGATCCCCGGCGGGAATCGAACCAGTCTCGCATTGGCGGGAGGTGAGCACTCTACCCACTGCGCCACCTAGGCCCCCACAGAAGGAGAGAGAAAGAGAGTGAGAGAGGGCGAAAGAGAGGGAAAGCATTAACACTTAACCCGTTAAGGGCCAATATGCGCAAATATTAGAGACTTGAAAAATTCGCGAGTTCTATTATCTGCATGCTAGCCTTCATAGTCTTATGTACTCGTACAAGTATGATGTTATACTACTTGTTGCTTGCTGTCAAAGCGGGAGGCAACGATGGGGCCTGAGTTTTGTTGTATGCTTATTATTGGCACAAGTTTCTCCAGGAGGTTTTACATACATAATCCGTGGACTAATTGCAACATGAAAGTATGTTTCTTTAATTATGGCTTGTCTCGAAAAGAATTCAGGAATATTTCAGGTCTCTAACAATTGTACTTACATTATCCATTTAGGTCACATACAAACAATTAATTTAAGGCGTAGAAATTTTTTTTTCCCCAACTACATACTACATACTGCATATTATTCTGCATTTGTTACCAGGGTACCAGAGAACTCCCCAAATTCTGCTTACTATTACTATGATTAAAAAAATACACATTTCTTCTCTGAGATACGAAGTCTGAATGAAGTTCGAAAGATAATTATTAATTATATAACAGCATTTTACAACCTATCGTTAAAAAAAATCTAGCTGTATATACCTATGTCTGTACTTTAAAGTGAATTAAAACATTCACGCAGTACAGAAAAAAAAAATCAGGAAATTACCCTGATAAGTTTTCTTTTTGTGGTGAACAGAGAAGTTTAGTGGCGAAAAGTAAATTACTGGTGCTCACTACATAAAAAAATATAGAATTAAACAAATCGGCAAAGTGAATTCACACAAAAAAAAAATTTTCATCTGGCGCTGTGTATATTTTCCCCGTGCATTACGTTTGCAAATGCGGTTGTTTTTATACGGGCAGCAAAATCATAATGTCGCAAGTTGAAAAGCCTTAATAATTTTAACAGTGTTCTGCGTATGAGACGCTGCACAGAATGTGGATTTAATAATGTGTACTGTAAACAGCAGAAAAAACGTTCAGTAAGGGAAGACTGCATGTGGTAACATAGGCATACATCGTTCGTTGTTGAGACTATTCTCTGTTGCCAATAACAACAAAGACAACCACGTTTTATTGGTCCAGACCTGTGATCTCGCGTTATAATGGCACCTGTACAGTTCCAAACGAACAGTTTGTTCGTTGAAATGCCGACAATTATGTATTTAACTGAGTCTCGAACGGCTGAAACGGTTTAGTCCCTTTCTTTTGAATACAATGTTATAATTCCACAAAATAGTCCCTGGTAATTTAATCTGGTTACAGAAGTGATTTGANTTGTTCACTTCTCGCCAGCGATGATGGCTATCCCCCGAGATCCGCCCCCTCCTCCTCCCCCCTCGCCCAATCCGGCACACGAAATAAGCCCCACATCATCGGCACAGAGTAACCCAGTGCACAGATGACGAGCCGTCACGTGCGCTCCCAGCTTCAGTCACGTGCACCAAACAATTCCCAGACGCCCGATGGCAGAGCAAATTTATATATAAAAATCCCTCTGTATCGAAAGCCAGCTGAGAGGAGGGGGGTATATTTTTGATCCCCCTCTCCCTGTAGCCAGTCATTTAATCATGAATCTTGCCTGAATCGTGTTCCGTTCCATTGCTGTTGTCTGGGTAGTACCTGGTTTGATTCCTTGTTGTCTAGCTTTGGCCTTCATTGCTACATTCCATAAGTTGTTCTTTTTGTTCATTACTGGATCGTCACAAGTGCTATCTCCTGTTCATCAGAGCCCCCTACCCCCTTCCCACCATCATCTCATCAGTTGCTTTCTGATGAATATTTTTAACATATTTCAGTTGACTGTGCCTACAATCACAGACGTGTTGCACGTGAGTGNAGTTGCTTTCTGATGAATATTTTTAACATATTTCAGTTGACTGTGCCTACAATCACAGACGTGTTGCACGTGAGTGATATTTATGACTGGAACTGTACACAGCAAGGCACTATTGTCCAATACTCTCGAGTCTCTTCTTTGTGACAACTCTGATTTTTATAGACGTTTCTATGCCTCTTCGCCATGTGTGGTCAATGCTAATATCATAGAGCGCACAGTACGTTGTTCACCGGTTGCAAATATAATGCTTAATACAAGTACTGTGCATACCGAAAAATTACGAATTGCATCGCAACACTTCAACTTATAAATTAATGTGTGACCGAACGGGTTAGTTTCCTATGACTTCTGTACTACAGAATAGGTAAGTATACAGAAGTAGAATGGCTTGGTAGTTCCTTTTTTTTTTTTTTTTTTTTTTTTTTGTGCGTGTTGCGGGAGATTCCCAATTGGCTGTGCCGCTGGATTGCAAGCGCTGATCAGCAAACTTCGTTCCGGCATGTTACTGGCCAGTGACGCCATTTTACTGGCGCGTGCCACTAGATTTCGGGGTATAAGCGGCTACTTCGCCTCTGTGTATTTAACTGCTCTGTAACTGCACGTTCACGATACGAGCAGCAGGAACAAATAACCACCGCGGAGATTGGATGTACAGAATGCATGGCCACTCACGATCCAGCTGCGACGTACTCATCGCGCAGGTGGTGTNACGAGCAGCAGGAACCAATAACCACCGCGGAGATTGGACGTACAGAATGCATGGCCACTCACGATCGAGCTGCGACGTACAAATCACGCAGGTGGTGTAACGTCATCTGCAAGAACTAGGGTTCAATGGCTGTTGTGTATGACCACCCGATTTTCCGCTAAAAGAATTACACGAAAGCCTTATTTCAATATCCTACTCGCACACCTGCAGTTTTCCTTCCGTTATTGGCCGCGTGTCTTCGACAAATACAGTGTGGTATTTGACTGGGCCAACGAGAGTTAAGTTACTCAGGTACTGAACGTTTGTGATTCGCGGGCAGGCACCTAGGCAGTTGAAACCATCCAATCACGAAAGAGGGTCTTAATTTATTTGTATTGAAATACAACCTGACAGGAATTATTTTCGCGACAATTAAGTGGCCCTACTGATGTGCGTAAAGCAGGAAACAACCAGTACAATACAGAACAAAAAGAGAATGATTCAAACAGATTATCAATGGCTACTGCTGACGTCGTAACCACTGGTATTCAACGCACGGCCCGCGGTCCGCTTGTGGCCTGAACAAGTGATTTCTTGCGGCACGCAGATAAGTTTTCAGCAATCTTAATTCTGCACGAAAACTCCATCGCACAAAAACCTCCACCATGTCTGCGATGGACTGTAAACACAAATTAATAGAGATTATGGTTTATAGCGGGAAAAGTTGACTGTTGGCTAGGATTCAACGTAGCGAAGCATTTCAGACAGTTTTATGTCCTTATTGGCTGCCATGCATGTATGAAGCTATTAACCCATTTCACAGGGTCAATGAGGATTTTGATACTATAAGGCAGAAAATTCGTGATTGGTATGCAAACAACTTAGCAGAATCAAGATCTTGTTCATCCAATCATGAAAGGTTAACTAGTTAGAGTATTATAAAATATATGTTGGCTCGAAATTTTTTCGCGAATTTCTATTATCTCTAAAAATGAACAAAGTTGCGATGTTGTTTCACTGTAAACGCCGATTTTCTCTCAATGTAGTGTAATAATCACGGCACGTAAAGAAAACCAAATCCCTTGTCCTATAATTTCTAAAACGTCACAAGAGCAATTTAAAATATTGTAAAATATTATTTGGCAGTTACAAAATAAATGTTTATCTAAATCACATTTTATTTGTAATTTATTTTGTTACCATTTCATTTTTACTTAATTTGCTATCTTAAAAACTACAGGTAAAATATTTATGAGAGAAAAATGTAATTATTATATTGTGGCTTTCCAGGGTTACAGTGATACGTAAAGTGTATGAATTACAATTTGGTCCTTGAAGATTTATCAAAGACGCAATAAGCTCTTTAAAAAAAAATAGGTTGAAGAAAACTGGTGTAGACAGTTACGTGCTGTGGATCCTTTTTACAATACGACAAGCAGGGAAACGACGGGGAACATGAAACTCCAGCCGTCCTGATGCGGTCATTCTGAATTCGGTTTTACAGGGTTTTTCCGAATCACTCTAGGCGAATGCTGCGACAGTTCTTTAATACACGACCTGACTGATTCCTTGCCCAGTCCTGAATGTTAAGGGTTCGCCAACCCTGGCCTTGTCACGGGCGATAGGGGGGAGGGGGAGGTGTAGTGAGGCCCTACTAAATAGCAAACAAATAGAAAAATAAAAATAAATATTTTTTGTTATATTACTGTAAGAACAAAATAATTTTCATTTCAACTGAAACATTTGCTTGAAAGACTTTCAGATTTTTTGGCCACTAGACAGAAAGTTAAAATTGTTGTAATTCAAATAAATAATTATTGGCTTGACTGCCATGTAATATTAAATAAGGTAAGCCTTCGATGGAGTGTGTTAGCGGGTTTGTGTGAGCGTGGCACAAGGCGATAAAGCCGACCTTCACATTTGTATCAAATAAACTTTCACCGATACAACCACAATGCACAGGAAATACCAAATGCATTAGGAGTTTACCTTTGTATATTGTTTAAAGCTTTCCATTACTGTTGTTTGTAACTGTAACAGCCAACGGGTAATGACTTTTGTACAGTGCACTAACCCTTTCAGTCTCAGATAAATATATAATTTTAGACGTTGCAGTTTACTGATTTTATTGTTCGAAATTGCGCAAGTATCAGTGTAACGATCTGTTAACCCGTTCGAACACACATTGATTTCTGAGTTCAAGAGTTGCAATCACGTAAAGTTTTCGGTATGCGCTGTACTTGACTTATCTTGCAATAACTGTTACGTTCTCGACTATAATGGCGTTAACCTGTCATGGCGAAGTGGCATAGAAAATTCCACAAATCAGACTAACCACAAGGAAGACTGGACATTAATGCATCGATGTGTACAATACCGGTCATAATTATAATTCATGCGCAACGTGTCCACGAATGTTAACTTGCTGACTAAACGGGTTAAACCCTTTCTTGGATCCTCTCTCATTGTCAATGTCTAGAGATGAATAAGTGGATTGAATTAGTGAACTGCTAGTCACAGAGCATTCAGTAGAAGAATTACTTACTACTGGAAAATGAATGGATTATACTGGGGTTCAATGGAAACTGCAATTAAGTCAGTGAAATTGAGTCACTCAAATAAGCACTGTGTTGTCAGAATGCACTGATTATAATCGATGTGATTTCATAACTAATTAATTATGTATTTACATCAAAAAGATTAAAAATGTTTACTGATTAAAATCAGCAACTATAAATTGAAATTATATTCAGACATACGCCATTTCAGAGCTATGTTGCCAAGGAAAATACGGATAATAACATAAATGTTCATAAATATACACGAGAACAAGTTAAGACTAGCTGTTGTAAACAAATATTTATAACATAAAAATAATTCCACAAGGTGTTCAGTCAGTAGTTCTAACAGACAAAGCGAAACAAAACAGGACAAGTAACAAATGGACGAGCTACAAATACAAGACAAAAATATGTAATTACTAGCACAAAACTCTGGACGACCGAACGAAGATAACAAAGAAGAACTCTGAGACTAAGACAAGTATTTTGTGAGCTCGAAACCTGATGATACAACGAAGACAGCACAGAACACACACATATACCGTTTTCGTGGCAAACCAGTTGTGACGTGCAATAACTCGCAATGGCGTTTGTCCGAAGTAATTTTCCATTTAATCATTTACCCCCATTGCAAGTGCTATTCAAAGAACGTATGAAAGAACGTTGCTTGACAATGTTGCCCCCAAATTATTTTATCTGAACTAGTGGAAAATGCATGTTAGTTAAAAAAACATGTTCTGATACAAGCTAGTAAATTGCAGAACAACTGCTAACAGCATCTGCTCAATCAGCATCCGATGAAAGAATTTCTTCCACAATTGGCTTGATTAAATTCACATTAAAAATCGCTCTAGTATAAACAAATCTACGAAAATGGCAGTTTATTTTAAAGTGTTAAAAAAGTAAATAAAATTTGATAACGTATAAATTTAACACATACAAATAATAATAAATAAGGAAAAACTTCAGTTTTTGAGCCTGTTTTCTTTATTATATTCTATTTTGTTGTGATTCTTGGCTGCCTAGCTTTTTGACAATGGTTAATGAGGATGGGGTGCCGAACAAACTGAATAACGTAATCTCACATCTGAAAACGCACCTACATTATTACCGTGCACGAGACTACAACCCAGAGCTTTTCGTACCTGAAGTTTCCGACCCAGCCAACTACAGCAGCCCGATGTCAGCTTCAGAGGGGAAGATTCCAGGCAATAATTTATCAGAATTGCTCAAATACGTCACGGAATTCACATTTTAAATAGCGTCGTATAAGTAGAATTATTTAATTAAGCAAATACGGCAGAATTTATTACTGTAGCTTATGTAATCAACATTTGCTCTTATAACGAGTTAGCGCAAATTAGTTTAACGCAATATGAGTTGTTATTCCCAACACATTCAGTCTCAGTGTACAAGTTGCACAGGTTGGTTATATTTTTGGTTGGTACTGTACAATGCGAGGTTGAGCGCTCAACGATCTTCGTGCCGGACGATGCCGCTGGTCGGCGGGTTTTCTCGGGTATCTCCCGTTTATCCCACCCTTTCATTCCGGCGCTGCTCCATACCCACCTCGCTTCAAGCCTCATCAGATCTCAAGACCTCGATGTTAAGAGCAGCCCAAATCTCTCCACTCAACGATCTTCCCTGTGTGTAGCGGACTCGTAACTCATGCTACTGCTTTATCATAATTGGTTCATATCACCATCACCAAAAACAAATCTTACGGTTCAATGGCTGCAATAATGAAACAAGATCTGCGACAGCTTAAGTTCAGCACGCATCAAAAAATTTCTGGTACTTGCAGCGCCTGAAACCATAAATTAAAATGAGTCTGAAAAGGTAAGTTTATAATTGCATAAAATGCCTCAAACAGCCAGAGAACATGCAGGATTGATAATACAAACCATTTACAATGTCAGAAACATGTAAAGAATAACACACAACAAACATGGGCTTAATTAAATTTTTTTATTAATTTCAACTATTTCAGAGGAAAAAAATGCTACAGGGGAGGGTTCCTTCAATAGGGGGAAAAAGTCTACAATTATAGTGCCAACGGTACATGAAGTATACATTCAATATAAATCAAAATTATCCTGATTAAATTTTAAAATCCAAATTAATCAACCATTTAACACTTTAGCGTATTATCCCGAGTATACTCATTCGCTTCTGACATGTTGCAGAACAGGTCAAATCATGATCGGTGCTGTGTAAGCCTTTCCTTGGGCAATGCTATTGGTTGCTGATGACACACCAACTATTTTATAATTGGTAGCTTCTTGTACCACAGTTCTCCTGAAACCCTTTCCATAGGCGCCAAAGTGTCAGTTGTAAGCAATTTGTAAGTACACTTCACACTAAAGATTTCTTCTTTTGCAATACCTGGAACGGGAAATTAATGTGTACTTTAAAGTTAAAGGGTGAAGTCACGTCCAATACATGGAACGTTGCATAGAAAGTGAATGTAACCCTTTCGTTCCCACATTAACTTGATATGTCTGGTGTTGCAAATAAGAAGTTTTTTTTGATCGTGCTGTACTTAAGTTGATAATGAGCTGCAGACATTGTGTTTAGTGGTCGTAGATATGAACCAGTCATAACATAAGAGCAGTAACACTGTTTACAAGTCAGTTACCTCCAGGGAAGACCATTGAGTACTGAGCATCGCAGTGTACAGTACCGATCAAATATAACCTTCCCGTGAAACATGTCGCCAATTGTCCACACTGGGAATTAAAGGGCTAAAGGCTGTTCACGGTAAAGCGAGCATTTTTGNCGTGAAACATGTCGCCAATTGTCCACACTGGGAATTAAAGGGCTAAAGGCTGTTCACGGTAAAGCGAGCATTTTTTAAATTAACCTTTGAAAAATGTAACTGCCCCTACCTGCGTATATTTTAATGGGCACGCTGACTGCCATACGCCCATTTAAGTTGGCAACTACTGAGGGAAAGTAGTTTCACGTCTTAGCGTTGTATTAATAGAGTTAGATAAACATTTGTGAATACTAAAATTATATATTGCATTTCTGATATATATTNGAAATCAACCTTTGAAAAATGTAACTGCCCCTACCTGCGTATATTTTAACGGGCACGCTGACTGCCATACGCCCATTTAAGTTGGCAACTACTGAGGGAAAGTCTTAGCGTTGTATTAATAGAGTTAGATAAACATTTGTGAATACTAAAATTATATATTGCATTTCTGATATATATTTTTTGTTCTTATAAGTAGGGGCAGTGATATTTCGCTAAAAGATTTCGAGACAAGATACAGTCCAAAGCACTGTAGGGTCTTCCAGCTTCTTTGATTGTCAAACAAATGTTCTGGCTCGTGTTAACCGTTTGCGCTCGAATTACGAAGGTTCAGTGTGGGAGTTACTTAGTTCTGAGTAGCTTGGTCAAATACGGGCACGGCACCAGCAGCCAATGGAGGTATAGCAACATCTGAGATGTGGTTATAGTATTGAAGTCTACTGTGTTCTCCGATTTTTACGCGAAAAGTCACTGGCCGTACTTACAAGTGTAAGAATAAGCAAATTATGAAATATTTACTTTGCTAATAGTTTCACAGTTTTACTTGACCAACTCATGAATAGAGTGATCAGGCCCATGACGATGATAACTGTACATATTTTGGAAGAATATACAATGCGCATACAAGTAGATCCTTAGCAGGGATTTCGAAAGTGCTCACTTTACCGTCAACTGCCTTTAATGATGTATACAGCAGAACACAGCGTCCAATAAGGGAAGTCCCTCGAGTACGGGAAAACAACATTCGTTGTTGAGACTATACTTCGTTGTCTCATAAAGAGCTACTAACAAAACCACAAAGCACAAAGACATTTTATTTGGTCCCGATGACAGAGTATTATGTTGATTCCCGTACAGTTGAAAAGAAAAATGTTTCACTGCAAAGCTTGAAATTATACATTTATCTGTGAATAAAAGGGTAACATCATGATTCTCAAACATCCAGCTTTCAGCGGCTTCAATGAAGCAGTCGCTGTATCAAAGTAATACTCTTTTAACTTAAAGGGAGTATGCTTTCAATGGTGTACCCAATCTCGGTAGCTTAAAGTGACCCTAGCGACTCCCTGATATAGATCCACAAAACTTAAGTTGAGGTAGACCAATTTTTTATCTTCTGCGCTTGTGCTCAACATTGATCTACCTCACACAAATACAACTGTCAGAGTCACATGGTTAGCAGTGATGAATGTGTAAAGAAAAGTATTTGTATATGAATAAAATACTTTCAACAATTTGAGTTATATTAAACTGCATTACAAATTGGTTAGATGGAGTATACAAGCATCTCAAAGTACTTGTTTACTAAACAGTGTCCTTAACCTCAAATCCTATCCACGTTCTTTATGATAGTCGTTTTGGCAGAATGGGACAAGGAGGCTGGTTATGCGCAGCTAGCGTGATCACTCTACCCCATATTCACTCTACGGATAGAACGACAGGAGGTAACAGCCACTCTCACACGAAATCATTTCTACGTTACGTCAATGGTTGAATGTTTCGAGAACTGGTTTTCGAGAGCCAGCTGTCAAACAAGGGCAACGAAAACGTGCCGCTTAATGGAACGCCTTCCCCACATTCACCGTGACAAGCATATCACGCTCCATAGAAATAACGACGTATTTAGCAGCTGACGTGCGCGGGTTCTGCTAGTTTCCAGCACGCCGCAAATGGCGAAGCTATTAAGCTAGCTTCCACGAGAGACCTCGTCATTTTATTGACCCGACCGAATAGAAGTGTCGCTATAACTCAATTTACATACGCACACCTGGGACAACCATAATCAACACCACATACGAACGGAGTAGGTCGCATTTTCTGTGCCGGGATATATGCCTCTGTTCCGGGTTCTTATACTCCCGTGGATCCTTTTGAAAGTCTTTCTCGATAGCGGCATTCCATTCCAACCCACGGTCTCCTGTTTATAGTGCTACTATGACTTGGCATCTGGCACTGTTAAGGCCCTGCTCTAATAGACTTGTCCAATCTCTGTCCATAGAACAAGAGAATCTCATAAGATCATTTGACCTTGTCTCGCTCTACCCCACGACTCTTTACTTTAATTTAGTATGCGGGAATAGATCATGCGTCTGATGGCTGTCAGACATTAGAGAGGAAACTTGTTTTTATAAATAACTGAAGTGACGGGCTCTTAAAAGCCAATCGCTGACTCATGATTGCCTTTCTTGCTTGTCATAAGCCCTGTAGTGATAGAAAATGTCGCTGCATTTAAGCCGCGAAAGTACGGAGCAAAATCATTGGTTCCGAAAGGCAAGCGTACGGTTTTAGGTATAGAACTATAGGTAGCTTGTACGGGCATATCGAGGGAGGGGGAGCGGAACCCTGAGATTTCGTAAATTTATTTGAGGAAAAGCTAGATTTGAACTACACGTAAATTTGAATAAATTTTTTAACTGGATCACGGTTTGTTATAGACATGCTCTGGACGTCATAAACAAACAACAAACTTGTATTGAAAAAGGACCTAATCCTATGCTATCTGTTCTGAGGTAAAATTGGAGAAACAACGAATGAACAACAACAACTGCGGCTCGAGTACACAAATTATAGTGGAGACTAGCTTGTTGGCAATTGAATCTGCAACATTTCCGGATCTGCGGGGACACCTGACATCTGGATCTGAGATAGTGGTTTAAAATACAACTATTGATAAAACGTTTTCCTAAAAACCAGGCCCCTCTAACCATAATTCAAAACCCAGTTTTTTTACAGCTTTAATATCTTCTCGTTTATGTCACACTGCCATCACATCTTGCAAAGGAACATTTATCTTATACTTCAGACTATATTTTGAGTAACACACCTGAAGATCGTCACTACCATGTCAGGAGATAAAAATCACACACGCCTGATTTCACATCTTAATTGTTGCATATAAATTCTCTATTACGTATGTTTGTGCTTATAACATATCAAAATCACAACGTGGATAAATACACAGAGAGACGAAATGGCGTGGCTGGCGGTTCCTTTGATATTAGGGCGTGCTCATTCGCTAATTGGTTATGCGATGTCCTGGGAACGGGCATTGTGTCAGACAGTCTACCATGAGCTGCGAAAGGTTCCCTATTAGCTGGACTGCCGGCTGGCAAGTAAGTTACCAAGGCGCTGATTGGCGAAAGGAATTCCGACATGTTGCCGGCCAGTGGCACAAATTTTATAGCGTGTTCGGGTGGATTTAACAGTATACGCGGCTATTTCATCTCTGCATTCTTATGGCTCCCGCCTACATAGCACTTGAACTGCGTTGCAGTGTGTTTGAAATACTCGGTTTTCAACGAAATTACTAAACGCTTGTCCAATTTACTGATTTACGAACAGAACATACACTTCAGAAGAGGGCTACTGAGTGCTTTCAAGACGTCATGCACGTTAGAAATACCATTTCATAGTACTCCAAAATGGTTGAAATCTACTTTTCCAAAGCGCTGTACCTCTCAATATACGCGTCAGATCCATACAAAACTACTCAACGGCCATGCATTGAACATTCTTACAGACTTTCCACCCATTTAATAATAGGGTTACGGCTGAAAGTCCCATAGGTACACGCATATAGACGAGAACACTGCACGCCAGTTCAGAGCCTTACGCTTAGTGGCGATGGCGCACTTGATGAGCGTGGCAGTGTCACCCTTATCATTCCCGCGCTTCTCGGCCTCAAACGCGGAAAAAAGTCGCAGGTAGGCGAGAAACTTGGGGGTAGTATCCATTTCATCTTCGATTTTTCTTACAAATCTATGAAATGATCATTTATTACCGATATAAAAAAATCAAAGCTAGACATGACATAGAGAACTACTTATCGAGTTTTTTTTTTAATTTGTACGGTTTCAACTGTACCTGTATTTCCCCATGTGGGATTGAAGTTATTAAATAATTATGTAATATTCTATTATAATTACATATATTTCCTATGTCTTGACCAGCTTGGTTTTTAAATATTGACTCCGAAAATTAAGTTATGGAGAAAAATATGTAAATGCAAGATGGCAAGAATACTTCCCCCTTAGGTCCTCTGCGACAAAGGATTGTGGAGTCTTAACTTACAGGCAAATGAAGGCGTGAAATTGGCGGGTGTGCAGGGATGCCTCGACGTCGTGCCACGGTTCACGAGGTCTGCCCGAGTCGTGATTGGTGGCGAAGTCGCGCGTGCTCGCGGATGCTCCCGAGATGCGGGGGCTAGCTCTCTGCGTGGTCGGCGCCGGTGAAAGGGAAGGCACCGGGGAGAAAACGGTAACATCCTCGACGGGCGGCCGCAATTACCGATCGGGGTCTCTGCCTCGCCCGCCGCCGCACTGGTTTCACCGAGCCACTTCACCCGCTTGGCGGACCACCGGGGGCGCGGGACACACGCCCTGTCGTTCACCGCTACCTTCTCACGGCTCGTCGCTCGACCCAGCCCTCTGCCTTCCACTCGACCTCCAGGAAAAAAAAACCTGGCATTATAGGTTGTCGGTAGTATAAAAATGATAATTCACAGGAAGGGGCGTGGGGCGTGGGGCTTTGGGCGTTGAACTGCTGGATAAGGCTGCCACCTTAAAATTTCCGTTTTTTTCTTTAAAAAAAAATTTTGATTTCAAAAAGCATTAAAATCATTATAACTTCCCTCAAAATTTCCCTCAAATTCCCCACAAAAAAATTTCCTTTGTTCAATGCGTGTGACATTTGCACCATTTGCTCAATGTGGCGGAATGAGGCTGAAATTGTACATTGAGCTTCCCGACCTGAGTAGAATGAATCTTAACTATAGTCATGTTTTTGTTGCAACGACATTAGACTTAGTTCTGTGCGGTCTGGTCGCTGACGCGTGGCGGGCGACCTCGACGCAAGGGCGCGTGTCACGGCTGCTAGAGCCGACCTCACCAGGCGACGGATCACGGCAGTTCTGGGGGCGCCGCGCAGGACTGGCTCGCTCGCGCCTTATACGCGCGCACGATTACGTCGGCTTAGCACGGCGCACGCGCGCTAAGTATCGCCGCTTGAACTACGCCCTTGACATTTATAATCGACCCAGGACGGCAACCGAGGGGTTAGGGGGGCCAGCAGGCACCCTGACCACAGCACAATCGCAGCTTGATTGGGGCGCATTTAAGCGACGTCCAAGGCTGGCCTGCACTTAACTGCGAGTCTTTAAAAGGCAGGATTAAGTGTAAACAGGATATATTACTTTAAGAACGAATCATTGGGAGTGGGTGGAGTGATGGTTTAAGGTGAAGTGTCAGCGCGGTTAACATTGACACGGCCTTCACTTTGAGCCCCAATGAAATGCGGGTAGGATTAAGGCTGTGGGTCTACCTACATAAACAAACAGACAAAATCATATGTTAACTCGAACAGTCGACTATACCACGTGTCTCAGGGGAAACGGGCATACAATTAAGAGGTGATAGTACGGACAATTTTCAAGGGAAAACATCAATAAACATATGCTCTATTCGCAAAGGTGTCCGAGATACAGCTATGTGAAACTGTCAGGAATGGGAACGGTACACGTGATAGTAAATTAACAGATCGTTCAGTGCTCGATTTTATTGTGTAATCTCCTTTTAAAAACGCATGTTTAAAAATGTCACCGCCAACTTCAATGCAGGTTGCAGCTCGTGTAGGCAGATGCTGCGTTGCTAATCGGAGCTGGTGTCCGCATTCTTCTTTAACGTGCGCACAAGCATTTGATAACACGCGAGCAAGCAATTCCTCCCTTGTTTACGCGTGTTTTTTCCCGTGGACGTCGGTCTTTAGCCAACCCCACGAACGATAATTTAGCGGGGTGAGGTCGGGTGACCGTGGTGGCCATGCAACAGCACGTGAGGGTCGCATTTTCCTAGTCCCTAGCAATTACGTACCGCGGCGCGAGGAAGGTAGCAGGTACGGTGCTGAGAAAGTGAAACGCAGCTGGCTCNTGGTGGCCATGCAACAGCACGTGAGGGTCGCATTTTCCTAGTCCCTAGCAATTACGTACCGCGGCGCGAGGAAGGTAGCAGGTACGGTGCTGAGAAAGTGAAACGCAGCTGGCTCACGGCCTAGCGAAGTGGCCAGGTGAGAAAGGATTTAACAAGGCGGGCGGTGATGGAAGTTGCCTCGGGGGAACGACACGCAACACAGCCACCTTTATTTTCGCGCTTGATTTGATTCGGTTGTTCCGACTGCGATTAGTTCACGGAGCGTGAACGACTGCCATTATTCAGTCGGCCACGATTTCCTGCGACTACTGCCTCCACTCAGCTGCAGCTGGGACGTAGGATTAGTTCTGAAAAAACCCCCTTTTTTTTTTAGAATCAACTATCACGATTCTTTACTTTCGCCTCGGGAAAGTACGCTGTTCTTTGATGTCTGGGTGGTGGTCAAGCTAGAGTCACACGATAAAGCTGATCACAATCAAAATGTCCCAGCTGAATCCGTCAAATTAACCCTGCACCAGCGGAAGAAGCAAAAAAAAAAACCAGTTGATTGTTTCTACGACTCAGTTTCTCAGAAATAAGAGTGATTTAAACTGCATTAAAATCGACAATTCCGAGACATCCTGTTCATGAGTCGTTGGGTGGAAAATAACTTAATTTCCGATGTGAAAGAAGATACCATTGCAGAATGTCTATCATTCAATACGATGTAAATGACTAAAACTGAGAATCTGCGGTTATAAATATTTTTATTACAAATATAACAGAAAGTATAGTCCATTTGCGGTTTCTTCACACTTTTTGAATAAAACCTTTGAAAATTAACCCATGTATAATACTTGGTTGTTTCCTAAATATTGCATGCATGACAACGTTTTGTGCCTATGTTGTTATAAAGTACCTTATATTTAATTAAATTGAACTTTTACTTATATTTTACCTATAAATTTTAATATTTCACTTATAATTAATACGAATAAATACAGGGAGAAAATAGGTGTGTTAGTAATGCCTAGTAAGAAATCGTTCTTGTGCAAAATATTATTACACTGAGTGCGCACGAATGCGGTGTGTTGTCCCTTTAGTGTAATGTTCTAGACTCAGTTAAGATTTATTCTACTCAGGTTAGGAACAAAACGAGATTTCTTATATGAGAGTTCGGCTTACGGAAAATGTCCGCCACAAGGTGCGCTGGTGTTCCAAAGAAGTCGCTTTTATGCTGGCGGTAAATGTAGAAATTAAATATTTTTGTGTGTAAAAGTTTATTTTTTGCCGGAATCATCATAACATACTTGTTCTAGCCAAAATATTAAGTATTAAGTTCATTTAGTTACTATTATTCACGCCCCACAATTGTTTACATGTGCAAATCATTAAAAACTATTGTGTTTGGCGTTGAGAGTTCGTAAGCGAGCTTATTTCAATGTAAAAACGTTACGAATTAAAGTGCGAAATAAATATATATGTTATTAAAAGGAACTTGGTACTTTTCTTCTATCTCTTATTAAAACTGAGTAGGAAAGCTCTAAAAATGATATTTTTAACCATTTTACTACTATATTTCTCATTTTAGTTGTCATATTTAAATGAAGTAATTGTGTAAGCCAGCGTTTCTCTTAATGCAGTTTACAAAGGAATATCACACATTATGTGAATAAATTTCATGATATTTCCATTTTAGTGGGAAAAACCAAGGTTATTATTGTATGCGTAGGTTCTAACACAAAAAAATTGAAATATTTTACACAATTGTCTTTATTTTAAGAAAATTGCAGATAGTTAGTTGGGCTTAAGGTATCGTCGACAGCGAGATCATTGGAGACGGAGCAAGTTGCTCAAGGAATAAGGATTGGGGAAATAATAGGAACGAAGCGGCCATGTTTTTTGTAATGGACCCATCCCAGCATTCGCCTGGAGCGATTTCGAGAAACCATGGAAAACAGAAATCAGTATGGCAGGACCGGGAATCTAACTCGGGTCCTTGACTGTGCCACCCCACTCGGTAAGAAAATTGTAGCTTCTCCATTTACTTACACACAAAGCGGGAAATCCGGTACGCATGTGAAACCAGTGCACCCTGGCGGCGAAAATTTCTGGATTCCAAACTAAAAGCATCGATCTTCCCAACCTGAGTATAATAAACCTTAACTCAGTTAAGTTATGTTTGCAAGAGACGGAGGAACATCATGGAAGTATCACTTCAGCAGGGCTCAGAAAGGTTGGAAGTAATCGAGAATGGACTATATTCGTGGTGTAACGTTAAGCGTCCTTGATAACGTGTGCTTGAACAAAGAGCTGCAACCACTGGAAAACCTGTTGTTGATGACATCAGATAATTACATGGAAAGACCTGCGAATCGCCTAGAGTTTAGTAAAAGACAAGCATAAAATGTTTCTAGTGTTAAAAATGTTTAGAAATTTAAGCAAAATTGAAGATAATTTGCATTAATGAAATCCCTTAATATTTTTAAGTAAACAAAAAAGGGATGGTGTTTTTAAATTTTACAATAGTATTTTTTTTTCGCACCACTGTTGTAGTTAGTAAAACAAAAATTTTAATTTGATAGCTAACATGCACTATCATAAAACTAAAAAAAAAAAACTTATCAAATAAAAATTATGTTACCAATAGAGTTTACAAACGTACCAATATTTCGTACGTATATAAAGTAATGAGATGAAAGATGCCAATTTCCTTATAAAGTAGATTGTTAACAAGCTGTCAACATTAACTAAAAATGTCGCATCACGTTTATACCTTGAACCGCTCCACTGAGGAATTCAGACACAAATAGAATGAATGCTTGTCTTCATGTAGGCAGCAGTAATTACACTGGCGGTGATAATGTAAATCACAATATGCCGCGCCCACTAGGAACGTCGAGTGTAATGAGCGTAGCAAACCTGCNACTGGCGGTGATAATGTAAATCACAATATGCCGCGCCCACTAGGAACGTCGAGTGTAATGAGCGTAGCAAACCTGCCCAGACATTCTTCAGCGTCGTTAGTAATTTCACGCGTGCAAAGCTCAATAAGGCGATAAGGCAGGTTTAACGAAGGTACCGCATGGCTCAACGTTTAAGTTATTTTTCCCGTCAAACAACGTGCTGTACAGATAAGATATTCCTCTCGACTGCACGGCCAGCGAGGACCCCCGACTTAAGGTTCAGCTTCACCTCTTTTGCAGAAATTTCGGATTCATAGTAATTACTGACAATGTACGATTATAGAAAATCTACATTTCACGAGCTGTTAAAAATTTTTGTGCGTAGTTTTAATTATGTGTTATCTGCTTGTTGTAAAAAATTCGAGTTAGCAGCGCCATGTGGTANACTGGCGGTGATAATGTAAATCACAATATGCCGCGCCCACTAGGAACGTCGAGTGTAATGAGCGTAGCAAACCTGGCCAGACATTCTTCAGCGTCGTTAGTAATTTCACGCGTGCAAAGCTCAATAAGGCGATAAGGCAGGTTTAACGAAGGTACCGCATGGCTCAACGTTTAAGTTATTTTTCCCTTCAAACAACGTGCTGTACAGATAAGATATTCCTCTCGACTGCACGGCCAGCGAGGACCTCCGACTTAAGGTTCAGCTTCACCTCTTTTGCAGAAATTTCGGATTCATAGTAATTACTGACAATGTACGATTATAGAAAATCTATATTTCACGAGCTGTTTAAAATTTTTGTGCGTAGTTTTAATTATGTGTTATCTGCTTGTTGTAAAAAATTCGAGTTAGCAGCGCCATGTGGTACGTGCGCGCGCACGCGTGTGTGTCTGTGTGTGTGCAAGCACGCGTGTGGGTGAACCGGTGGCCGCCAGATAACCGGGTCACGGTGAGCTCATACCTCAGACTGCGAGCCGCCTTACGTCACAGGGTCTGGTCCGAGCTCTCGCAGCGCGGAGCTCAACGTCGCTTCTTGTCGTAGTCCACTCTACACATGTGTTGTGTGAACACGCTGGGAAATAGAGAAAAAAGGTTTGTGCCAACGTTATCATCGGCAACACTCTACTTAGATTATTCTTTTTAATGACTGGTGGTTCAAGTTTTCGAATCGGCTAAGTTTTTTGCAAATCCAGTCATCAAAGTCCTGTTTTACAATATCACGGAGTTCACATTGGCCTGGCGAAATACAATGAAGAGCCAAAAAAACTGGTACACCTGCCCTAATATCGTGCAACCCCCCNTTACCGGATTCCCGATATTCACGGTACACTCGTGAAATGGTCGTACGCGAACATCCTAATGTTATCGCTACCTCGGGAGATGCTATGCCCCATCTCTCGTGCGCCGTCTATAACACCACGTTCAAACTCACTTNAATGTTATCGCTACCTCGGGAGATGCTATGCCCCATCTCTCGTGCGCCGTCTATAACACCACGTTCAAACTCACTTAAATCTTTGATAACCTGCTATTGTAGCAGCAGTAACCGATCTAGCTGCCGACCGCATCGCGTTACTATGATTGGTTTAATACCTCTGTTATTTGCATACGCACGCCTATACCAGTTTTTTTGGCTCTTCAGTGTAAGATAGTATGGCTTCACACAGGCATGGCAGGCAATAACGAACAAAACTGACGGACATGTGTACAGAATCCTAGGAAACAGTCAAACTTTTCCTGCGATAAACCCGAATATTTATCTGCGGGACGTTCAAGGGCCCGACAGTATTATGTAAATTTTTAGCATATTACATATTTTTCTGTTGTGATATTAAATAATTGTCTAAAAAAAAGTATAGATATGGTAATAAATAACTTAACAAAACGAATAAAAGAAATTATAGCAATTAAATTTTTTAGTAAAAGCTCAAAATTTGTTATTCTACTGTTCGAAGTAACTGTCCATGCTATCAAAGTGAGCGAGTGCGTGAAGATATTTTGGAGGCTGTTAACATCAAGGTCTTGAGAGCCGATGAGGGTGAAGCTAGGTGAGTGGAGCAGCGCCGGAATGCAAGGGCGGGGGAAACGGGAGATCCCCGAAAAAGCCCGTCAACCATCGTCATCGTTCGGCACGATTCCCACATCCGGGAATCGAAACCGGTTCGCCTAGGTGGGAGGCGGCCCGTCTGACCACTACACCACAGTGGCTTCTTTCCTCATAGACGTTCCGGAAGTCGTCCATCAACGCTGTGACAATTTCACTGTCCACTTTTGAAATAAATTAACTTTTGAAAAAATGTGAATCTCAAAAATTATTCAGTATTATATTTTAAACCCTAAGTAACAAATTTCCGTCCAGCTCTAAAAATCCAATATCAATTCCCACTAGTTATATTTTCGTCTCCCCCTTCCCTTGCCCCCTTTTTTCATTAACATTTTATGAAATTTCGCTAGAGTATTAAATTACATGGTTTCATATTTTCTTAGACACGCAGTCACGCCAAATGCTGTTGCCAGCGTCATTTCAGTATACTCCACACACGGGCAACGGGTATGTAATCTAACACAGTTTGCATATTATAGAATAAATACTCCGGAAATATTTCCTTTAAATAAACGTCTGCGCCGGTGAAAATGTTAATTTTTTCGCGAAATAATGTCCGATCTTAGCACATACTAGGGACGTTTTGTTTGCAATTGGGATGTTCGGGAGAAAAGATTATCCGATTCGACCGAGTCGGTACTGCACGTCTATAATACTTACGCTGACAGCTACGGAAATCGGGAAACTTCAATCGTAAACGAAAGGTGAAGGAATCTTCAGTGTTTGCAAACATATCTAGAGACGAATGATTTCGTGAACCACCACTGCCCCTGCCTTACAGTACTTAAGAATGCAGAGGTGAAATGAACCCATATTCCGCGAACTCCAGCCACGCACGCCAGCAAAATGGCGTCACTATCGAGTACCATGTCGAAATACCGTTTGCCAATAAGCGGGCGGTAACCTACTTTCCAGCCGGCATCACAGCCGTTAGGGAATATCGCACAGTACGCAGTAGCCAATCAGACGCACGGCTCGTTCTCAGAGACAATCGTAGAATAAGTAAGCGCACGTCAAAGGAACTGCCACGTCATTTCGTTTCTGTATACTTATCTGCTCTGTGCCCCTACCATAAGCATCTTCAGCAAAGACTACCGACCCCTGCAGATGTAGGCATGCCGTGTGACAATATCAGTGTTGGCATTGCCTATAGCCACAGGGGACAAACTTCATCTGCCTCACTACTCACGTCTGGTTCCAGCCTTGAGGAGAATGTTCGTGGGCTGGAGAAAATAAAAAGCGGGACGGCTGGAGGATGCAACAGCTGGATCCTGCTTCGCCTTCTTCCGGTGTTAGCCATCGACCTTCTAACACCTCTGCGACTTATGCGTCAACGCTGACATCTGGACCTTGTAACACTCGCGTGGGTGCTTTCTGCTATTGCAAAGATAGCCTTAGTCTGCACTGTTCGTTTATCTCTTATCACCTCAAGAGTAGCTGAGGTAAAAATTGTTATCAGTATTTCTCTGTTCATAAACTACAAAACTGACACGAATGTAGTTAGGTTGTTACCCTATTTTTGGCAGAATTTTATTAAGAAATAACACAGCACCAAAAGACAATTTCCGCAAATAAAAAATGAATTTTTGTATAGCTGCTGAAATTAAAATGCTGGACTCTACATCCTCTAATAAAAGAAGGAACATTTCATTGGAACATGCCCAACTCGGCATTTCATATGCTGTTAGCCGGTCAGTAAAGCAAGCCTAATATGTTGTTTCGCCTATAAGATGGCGATAAGTGAGAACAGAGACCAATACATCAATTTGCGGTTGCAGTTGCGGATTTAGCCAATTCACTTCTAGCTTATACTTAACGCTAGTAAAAGTGTGCCGTCCTCAAAGCGTTAACACGCCACCCCTTTTTGCACGAAATGTTCTTAGTGCAGGTAATTTGGTTACACAGAGTTAAAGTTGATGGCAGCACAGTGTCCCAGCCACGCTGAGCAAGTAGTTCACTCCTTTGCCGCTACCTGAACTCAGCGCCACCATTCAACCGGGTAGCTAATGAGCAAGAGAAAATGTCTTGCTTCTTTCTGTTCTTAGATCAGCTCGCCCTAGCATCACAAAGACGTGTGCCATGCCTCAAACGACTCGTTTTACGATGTTGGGGCATATCGTTTCGACAGTTTTCACAAGAAGTTCTTTACATTAAAGCTGTTCAAAAGCCAAACATTGTTTTCATAAATTCTTAGGATATTTAAATGTTTCTTTACTTGGTATGAGCGATAACTTGTTAAAAATAGCAAACAATATGAAAAATAACATTAATTACGTTTTTACACTAGAGTTGAGAATATTAACTTAAAATTTTTATTCGCACGAAAATTTGGTTGCAGCTAAAGTGTTTGTTGCAGCTAAAGTGTATATTGCAGTTACAGTAGTGGCATGATGCAATTTCTCCGAAATCCAGCAGTTCGTTCACCTGCGGTAAAGGTCTGACTAATACCTATTTCAACTTTTAAATTGTATATAAAAAGGTTTTATCCAAATACGTGTTAACCGCATAATAATTCCCAAGGAATAATCTTCATGACGTTCTAATGACATAAACGATTACTTTGATATGTTGCATAACGGATTAATTTTTAGTTCCATTTTGATATTTGTACGAAAAAAATTGTTTTAAATTTAAAATTCTTATAACTCGTTTCATATATTTTTTAAAGTCATTATCCTCCAGTGTTGTACTTTTTCCACACTACCGTATAGTTTATATCACAACGATAAATAATGTAATATGGCAAACTTGTACAAAATAATTTTAGCCTCTTGAACGCTCTTAATTACAACGCATTCATGAGCAGTGGGTGGTTTATGGCGAGGGTTCCCTCATATTTACTAATTAACAAGAATTAAATATTTATGATAAAATGAGACGCGTTGCAGTATTTATTTCACTTCCGCTGGCAAAGCAGTATTGTTATTTGGGGTAACATTGTACCATTAGATATAATTTTGTACCACACATTTGCGTTAAAATGAGAGCTTTGCAGCCCTCCCCCTTCCCAGCCATAATGTTTACTTCATGATTAGTAATTTTGTTTATAAAGAAGGATGTAATATGAAGTAATCATCGAGCTATAATTTGGAATTTAACAAAGCGGGTGGTGAAAGGTGCCCTGGCTGGTACAATGTTACCACAAATGACTAATTCATTCGCGATTCGCCATAACATCAGTGCTTTCTACCTGCCACAGATAATGGATGGGCTAAAAAATGGCTATAAAAACGTTCTCGTTCCATTAGAGGTTTCCTGCAAGTGGCATCGCTACCATTTCTGTACTTCCGGTCATTGTTCTCAAGTGCCCGTTCCCTACCTAGATGAAGAATACTGGACAACTTGCAGTTTATGTCTTCTGGGCACAAGTGTGGGAAGATGGANAGTGCCCGTTCCCTACCTAGATGAAGAATACTGGACAACTTGCAGTTTATGTCTTCTGGGCACAAGTGTGGGAAGATGGAAAAAAAAAAAGGATAATTCTCAGTTATCCATATGAAACCATGCTGGAGTGAAGTATATATTTTTTTTCTATGGACGCAGTTTAATACGTATTCAGTTGCGACCGTCATCAGGAAAAAATCAAGTCGAGTCCCTAATTGCTAAATACTAAATCATCGTTTTCATCAGTAAGTATACATACAAAAAATAAATATGTAACTCTTTCAAGCATTTATGAAATGTAGTTTTAGGCGTTGCAACAAACATTTTTGTTTGTATTGAGATGTATTGGTATCAAAATTACGCTTTATCATATTTCAGGACCAATTAAAATGTGTTTGTGTTTTTAATATTGGCAGCAGCTATTTACGCGACTGCGGAATATAGTATGAACAACGAATGATGTCTCCCACCATGTAAGGGACTTCCCTCGTTGGATGCCGTTTTCTGCTGTGTGCCGTGTGGATAATTGATTGCACTTCCTTTGCATTGCACAATATGTCGACCTCCATGCCTGTTCCTGGAAGGGTTGATATCACTCTACTTACTACACCTGTCTGCTGGAAAGCGTTTTCTCGTATGTTATCAGTAAAAAAAAATGAGAAAAATAATTTCAAAGATTACCTAGTTGATTCGCGCAGTTTTGTACAAATGCCACGTCGTAGAAAGTATCTAAATTACAGACTAATAGTGAATGTAATGACTACGTTATCAATAAATAAACGAAAGAGAAACACTGCCGTATTTCTTAATAAATCGCCATACCGCAATTCTGCTAGACAACTTCGTTGGCATACTATATATACTATACCAGAGCATCAAACTGCAAGAATTAATGTGAGGAAAAACTACCCTTGAAACAAATGTACTTTTGAGTCACGTTTGAAAATGAGTGACGGTTAACTAGGCAAGCCCTGGAGGAGTCTGAATCAATTAAAAAACAATTCTAAGAAAATAATGTGCGAATCCCGTGCTTCGCTGTCAAGAATAAAAACTGCCTGTAGTCTATTCGCAGTATCGTCACACTTTTTTGAATCAATTCTTTGAAAAGAAACACGTATGACATATTTGGTTGTGCCGTGTATCACAAGCGCTTTGTACTTCTGTTAACATAAAAGTATCTTATTTTTAGTTAAATTTAACTTTCTCTTATATGTTATCTATAAATTATAATTAATATTTAATTTATAATTAATATGAATCAAAGCACAGAAAACATGTATATTAATAGTGCCTAGGGACACCCGAATTTCGCGAAAAGATTTCACTACTAGTTGTATTTCATAACAGTGACCTAGTTAAGCTTTATTTGCATGAGGCAGAGAAATAGCCTGAAAACAGAACTTCAGCAGGGTTTCGGAAAACATGGAAGTAGCTGTGAAAGGAAAACAACCACACGTGAAACAGCTGAGGCTCAAGTGTAAAGAGGGGAGAATGAAACCTACCCTACAGGTAACTAAGCCCGCGAAATTGTTTCTGCTCCTAACTGTAGAACGAGAGAAGCGATTAAGGCATGCATCATACCACAGAGTAGATAGGTACACCGAAACGAAATGGCGTGGCGGCTCTTTTGAAGTGAGCGTACCTGTTCTCGGATTTGCTGCGCGAGGTTTTGGGAACGGGCCTCGTGGGTTGTTTGTTACCGCAAGCTGCGAAATGTTTCCTACGGCAGACTAAACTACAAGACGCTATATGGTATTTTGAATTCTGCTATTGGCTAACAGTTTGTGAAGCCCTCGGGATATTCAGCTACAGCAGGCGCATGTCGGAAACTCCGACGGTCGCCACATGCTGATTCTCTTGTAACAAGGAGTCACCTCGAGACGGCGACGTCTTGAGGGCAGACGTAGCGAGCGTCCNGGTCGGCGTCTGGTTAGCGCGGGGCTGCCGCCGTAGTCAGTGGACAGAAGTCCGCATTGTCGAAGAGCCGCCGTCCCGGACCCGCGCGGCCAATTAGAAGCCGGCTCATAACCAACCCGAGCTCGCAGCGACCCGCGCGCGTGCGCAGTTCCCACGGCGCTACCGGTGACAGAGGAGACATTCTCCACTTCACTCTGGGATATGCAAGAGCTGCAGATGGGTCGTTACAGCGGTTTTCTGTACCTGTTACAAGCCGTTGCCGATACAGAATTGCATCTGATACTTTCGGTATCGGATTCTCGAATTCCCGAGTACATCGCTATCGCTCATCTCTCGTGTAGCCTTGGTCGTGCGTGCGGTCAGGTGCACGTTATCAGGTATGCGTGTTATCAAGTACCCACGTTATCAAGTACGTGTTTTGGGTTTATTTACTGTGTGGTATCTGCTCACAGTGAAATAAAGTATGGATTAGGACAAGAGCAGAAGAAGAAAACTTCATTTGAGCGAGTTTTATTCAGAGAGGATGATACATAAATAAATATGTGGGGAGTGCTTCTGGGCGAGGTGACACCCTCCTAACGACGTGCTTTCAAACTGAAACCCGTAGGTTCCCGTCATCCCCGGACACAATACGAGACCCTAGGATGGAGCGGCGCTGGAATGCAAGGGTGGGGGAAACGGGAGTACCCTAAGAAAACTCGCCGGCAAGCGGCATCGTCCAGCACTCCCGGATTTTCGCAGAGAGGATGATGAAATTGTAAATGGTTTATACAAAAAAATAATCCTATTATATATATTTTTTTTTACGAAAATACTTAACTCGAAATTTGCCAAATATAAACCAAGAATATGATTAAAATTGTATCAGTGTTATATGTAACAACAGATGCAAAAGATAATGTTAAACCGATACAAAATTTATGAGACAGTTTGGCAAAATTCTCGTTTACAGTACGGGTTACAAAAATATTTTTATTGTTTTTATTAGTTTATGCGTTGTTATTTCATTTGATACACGTTATTTAACTGATTCACCAGCCAATAAACATATCACTGAAAGCGGTGAATAAAATGGTTAATGAATCAGTGGAAAATGTCTCTGAATCAATAAGGAAAGAAAAACTAGCATTTTTTACTAAATCATTAGTCAAATCGACTGAAGTGTCTGTTGAATAAGCCAGGTGTTAACTCGTTTAAACATTTAAATTTTTATTGATTCCGATTTTGGGTGCAAGACGTGAGGTGACATGGTGGTCGGATATAGGCTCACCGCTTCGCTGATTGGCTTCCAGACGCACTGGAAGCGGGCCTCATGTCTAATTGGCAACGTCGTGCCATGGAATGATCTTTATTGGTCCGACCAGAGTCTGTCAAGTTAGTATCCGGACGCTGATTGGCGAATGACGTCCCGCCGCACTGCTGGCGAGTTCTGCCGTTTTCCTTGCTCGAAC
>NQII01006578.1:35193-68715 GCA_002778355.1 Clitarchus hookeri
GTTCCTCAATGCAGCAATTTCGCTTCTGCAGAGCGCTATTCCGTGCCGTGTTCGAAGTCGTAGAAGCAGCTTCGGACCACGACGTTCGGGGTTTCAGTCCCGGGCAGGCCACGGACATGTGTTTCATTTTTAGATGAAAGTTTCGCTGAGTTTCGTTTGTTGGCCGCCTTCCCCAAATTATAGCAATGGATACATGAGGATGGAGGTTAATACTTTCAGTCAACCTACTGAAATGTACATGTAGGACGTTTTATAAAGACGTCGTTTTGAGATCTGTACTGTACACGGCGGGAAACAGCGTTCATACGCAGAGTAAATAAATACACAGAAACGAAATGGGGTGGTGGTACACTTTGGTGTCGGCGTGCTCATTCTCTGATTGGTTGTGCGAAGGTCTGGGAACGGGCCTTGTCACTGATAGGCTACCGCGTGCTGCGAGATGTACCGTATTGGATTGGCTAATTACTGGAAAGTACATTTACCACTACCAGGCGCTGATTGACGAGTGGCGATCCAGAATTTTAATGGCCAACGATGCCATTTTGTTGGAGGATGCGGATGTATAGTCTATTCGCGGTTTCTTCACACTTTTTTGAATCAAACATTTACAAAGTCACCCCATGTATGACGTGTNGATGTATAGTCTATTCGCGGTTTCTTCACACTTTTTTGAATCAAACATTTACAAAGTCACCCCATGTATGACGTGTTTAGTTATTTTCTAAATGTGTCATGTATCACAAGCGTTTTATACCTCTGTTAACATAAAATAATCTTATTTTTCGTTAAATTGAAGTTTTACCTGTATTTTATTTATATATTNTTTTATACCTCTGTTAACATAAAATAATCTTATTTTTCGTTAAATTGAAGTTTTACCTGTATTTTATTTATATATTATAATAATTCATTTATAATAATCATGAGGAAAAACTGTCAACAAAGATGTGTGTTGGTGGCGCCTAGTATGAAATAGTTCTCGTGCAAAAATATAATTACAACTGAGTGCGCACGAATTCGGTGAGTTGTCCTTTGGTGTAATTTTCTAGACTTAATTCGCACGAGGCGGAGAAATATCTGGAAGTATAATTTTGTCAGGGCTTCAGAAAAGTGTGAAGTTTCCGTGAATGGATTATAGTTAGCGGTACACAAGTGGCCGTACCACCTCTGTGTTCTTAAGTACGCAGTGTGGTTCAAACATAAGCGAACTATGGGTCTCCGTTTGCATAGGAAACTCTGCAACGATATCTTCGGCCCACTGCGATCGCAAAGGCACCACGCTCGTGGCGATGATGTCGGACCTATTATGGTTCGAGTTCAGTCAGACTTAGAAATAATGAGCACCGAGTTGGTTATCAAGTAGTCAGGAGCCCACGATAATAAGCATGTCCAGTCCGCTAGAACCTACGTTTCTGTACATGAGTAATCGGGCGTCGTGCAACTCAGCACAGCGCCACAAAGTAAATACGAACACAGAGGTGAAACAGCCGCTTATTCCGCGAATCCCAGCCTCAGACGCCACCAAAATGGCGTCACTAGCCAGCAACATGTTGGATCTCCGTTCGCCAATCAGCGCTTGGTAACTTACTTGCCAACCGGCATCCGAGCCAAAATAGAACATTTCGCAACATGCAGTAGCCAATCAGACGCAAGATCCGCTTCCAGACCCTCGTACAACCAACCAGAGAATGACAACGCCCGCGTCGAAAGAACCGCTACGCCATTTCGTGAGTGGAGAGATTTGGGCGAGTCTTAACATCGAGGTCTTGAGAGTCAATAAGGATGAAGCGAGGTGAGTATGGAACAGTGCCGGAATAAAAAAGCGGGGGAAACGGGAGATCTCCGAGAAAACACGCCGACCAGCGGCATCGTCCTGCACGATTCCCACTTGCGAAAATCTGGGAGTGACCCGGCCAGGGATCGAACCCGGTTCACCTTGGTGGGAGGTGAGCAGTCTAACCGCTCAGCCACCGTGGCCCCTACGCCATTTCGTCCCTGTGTACCTATCTTATATGTGGCTAAGTGTTAATCGACCAAGAAAGGCACAAATCGAATAAAAAGTTTTTAAGGTTTAATAAACTCGTTTTCAATGACATAATATTAATATTAATAGCCAACATGCCAAGGAAAATAATCCACTAAAATGTTTGCAAAGTAAAAAAAAAATTACAATTTTTGCACACATTTTCAACTGTCTCACAGGTTCACCTATGCCAGAGAGGGAGCCCCGAGACGGGTGGAGGTAGACCGACGGGAAGTGTCTCGCAGATGTAGCGGCAATAGAAAGCCCTCCACCTCGGTATCTGGACGAATCCGGCCATTAGCCTGGGAGCGGCAACAACGCTGCATTACAACTCCGGAGAACAAGACGCGCTGCGCTGTCGTAAACCAACGACGCCCGCTCCGTTAGAAAACACCACCGAGGGAACAAGACGACTTGTCGAGGGGGGAGGGGGGCGCTCTCAGGTTCAGAATAGCGGTCTAGGGGCGAGAGAAAAGGAGAAATCCCGAGGCGCCCTGCCAGCATNGCGAGTCTTAACATCGAGGTCTTGAGAGTCAATAAGGATGAAGCGAGGTGAGTATGGAACAGTGCCGGAATAAAAGAGCGGGGGAAACAGGAGATCCTCGAGAAAACACGCCGACCAGCGGCATCGTCCTGCACGATTCCCACTTGCGAAAATCTGGGAGTGACCCGGCCAGGGNGAAAACACGCCGACCAGCGGCATCGTCCTGCACGATTCCCACTTGCGAAAATCTGGGAGTGACCCGGCCAGGGATTGAACCCGGTTCACCTTGGTGGGAGGTGAGCAGTCTAACCGCTCAGCCACCGTGGCCCCTACGCCATTTCGTCCCTGTGTACCTATCATATGTGGCTAAGTGTTAATAGACCAAGAAAGGCACAAATCGAATAAAAAGTTTTTAAGGTTTAATAAACTCGTTTTCAATGACATAATATTAATATTAATAGCCAACACGCCAAGGAAAATAATGCACTAAAATTTTTGCAAAGTAAAAAAAAAAATTACAATTTTTGCACACATTTTCAACTGTCTCACAGGTTCACCTACGCCAGAGAGGGAGCCCCGAGACGGGTGGAGGTAGACCGACGGGAAGTGTCTCGCAGATGTAGCGGCAATAGAAAGCCCTCCACCTCGGCATCTGGAGGAATCCGGCCATTAGCCTGGGAGCGGCAACAACGCCGCATTACAACTCCGGAGAACAAGACGCGCTGCGCTGTCGTAAACCAACGACGCCCGCTCCGTTAGAAAACACCACCGAGGGAACAAGACGACTTGTCGAAGGGGGAGGGGGGGCGCTCTCAGGTTCAGAATAGCGGTCTAGGGGCGAGAGAAAAGGAGAAATCCCGAGGCGCCCTGCCAGCATNGGGGGGCGCTCTCAGGTTCAGAATAGCGGTCTAGGGGCGAGAGAAAAGGAGAAATCCCGAGGCGCCCTGCCAGCATCATTAAAAATTATGAAGAGGAGTTCCTTTTATTTTTTTCTTGCCGAGAGGTCGCGTAGGCGTGGCGTACGGCTCTCGGGCGTTTGTCACAGCGGCCAGGAAACGGACCGGACTGGGTGAACGGGACAGAGGAGTCGATGGTTTCTACTTACCGAGCCGGAGGAGTGTGTGCGTTGAAAACGTTAAGGCTGTTGCCTGGTTTGAAAGCAGTAAAAATTTGGTATAGGGAAATACATGTTAATGAAATTCGCTTTTTTTGGCGTTCCTGTTGTGTATATATGTTTATATACACATGACCAGGGAATTTTTTGAGAAGAAAAATACGTGCCTCTTTACTATCGAAGCCTATCAATGTATATATATAGCCTATTTCCTGGAAAGACTAGAAAACGTAATAATTAAATTAAAAATTACTGAGAAACAAATTTGCATTTACGGAGAGCTTGAGAGTATCATTTCTCACAGTTATGTTTTTGTTCCAAGATTATACCTTCAGAATTGTCTTCAAAAAACCGAGTCTCATTAACATGTACGTATTTCCATATACCAAATTCTCACTGCTCCCAAACCAGGCAACAAACAGCCTTAAGAGTGGNTCATTAACATGTACGTATTTCCATATACCAAATTCTCACTGCTCCCAAACCAGGCAACAAACAGCCTTAAGAGTGGATATAGGACAGCCAGCTGCGCGGTAACAATTCCAGCAGTCCCGAAAACTTAACGGATATTTTACCAATGCGTCTGTCGAAATCACGAGGCCTGGACTCTTTGTTAGCACATTTGTTCACCCGTCTCAAACCCACTTTAATTTGCGATATCAGATGTTGCAAATAAGAAAAATCTTATGCGTGCTCTAATCAAGCCGACAAAGCATTAGCACAGAGTACCTTACAACCATGCAGAGGTGAAATTGTCGCTTAAAGCGCGAAACCCAGCCGCGTACAAGCAAAAAGGCGTCACTGACCAACCGGAAGCCCAGCCAATAGCAAACCGTTCGCTGCATGCAGTAGCCATTGAGACACAAGGCCCACTCCCAGAGCCTCCCGCAGCTAATCAGAGAGTGGGTACGCCCACATAAAAGGGACCGCCAAGCCATTTCATCTTTGTGATTATCTACTCTGTGGCACTAATTTCTTTATTTATTTTTATTTATTTCGACTTTATTTATACTGGCGTAGTTAAGACTTCAATGCCTTCTTTTACCAGGTATAACATAATGTATACATGTTTTAACATAATGGGCAAGAAATAAATATACTTAAATACTTAAATTGACAAGAGGCGAAACAGAAATATGATAGCTCAAATAGATTAAACTCCAAAAATGATCTGTGGTTTCAAATGATGTACATATCTTGAGCAGGACTAGAGACATGGGAATCTTTAAAGAAATAAAAAAACAATATCACAATAATATGAATCCACAATAGCACAATAATGTGTATCATAATCCGCATTACCAATCAAAAATATAAGTTTACAGAACCTACAAAGTAGATCAATCTCAATGCAATATAATAAATAAACAGATCTATAATAACCACTTACAGATTAATGAAAATTGAATGCACCAACTCCTTGAAATAAATTTACGAATCGATAGCAACCAATGAACTGTAGGCTTTGTGTTCTGCTACTAATGTGAATCATTCATAACCTTTAACAGTAGCGTGATTTACGTATCACTTACCCTGACATGGAGCTCTGCGGTGTACGATACACACCAGTTATAACCTTCGTTTTATTTATGTACAGAACTGTGCAAACAGGACTTGAATACGTCAGGCATAGATAAATACCTTCTTCCAAAATTTATTTCAATGCCGTTCATGGTAAACTGAGCATTTTTGAAAACCCTGCTTAATATCTACTTGCATTTACGTCAGTTATTCTTCCGAAATATGTAAACTTAAATTTGCCATAGGCCAGATGGCCATAGGCCAGAAATTTCGCGAATTAATTTCAAGACAAGCCAGACTTCAAACACGCGTACACTTGAATTTCTTTTCCAATTGGACCGCAGCTTGTAAGCCACGCCCTAGCCTAGACGAGTTTGAGCCAATAACTAACCTGCAAGAAAATAAGGACCAAGTGCCGTGCTACCTGGTCTGAGGTAAAATTGGAGCAACAGCCAATGTACAACTAATTGGTGTTCGAGTGCACTAAGGATTGTGGAGTCTAGCCTGTTGCCACTTGAATCCGCGAAATTTCCTGGTCTCATTCTACTGATCACTTTATTCATACATCGGTCAAGTAAAACTGAGAAATCATTACAAAAGTAAATACCTTCACAAATTTTCTCGTTCTCGCGGTTATATGCGCTAAAAAAAACAGAAAGTAAAACAAATTATTTCATTATTCACTAACAGTATTTACTTGAAATCAACGTAAAGACATGGAACTACATCCCTCCGCCGTTACCAACTGCAATGGGCTTATGCCAGACTTTGTGCGAGCTAAAATATATGCAGGTGCGGGCAGTGACATTTTTCAAAGGTTGTTAAGTGCTCACTTTACTGTGAACATTCTTTATCAGACAACCCCTGACAAAGTTTTCATGAACTGAAGATATATTTAAGTACGCATAAATACTGACATATTATAACAACAGACATAAACTAACTACTCTTCAATGTCTTAACCATATGGTTGGCAGACCGTGAGCCAATTTTTCAGGACATGCGTAGATGACGATAATCAGTCTACGTCGTATTTAGTTTACGGTTCAAAGCGTTCGTGGACGTTCCAAAACGGAGGCTTCCGTGTCTACCAAGTCACAAATATAATTTTCAATCGACGTAAAACCAGATAACAACTATTTATCTTAATTGGCCAACAATATTATTGTATAAATGCCAGTCGGGTTTTACGTTGAAGTATGTGCAATTAGAGTAATGTTTTTTTTTTTCAAGCACGCATTTCAAAAGTGCCAAATTAACTGGCAATGTATAGAAAACAGGAATACAGTACTGTAAAAAAACTGTGTAATTTAACACATAATGTATGTGGCACCAGTGTTTCCACTGAAGTCGGTGTAATTTTACACTCACATATGTCAAGGTTGTTTATAGTCTACATACAAGTAAACTTATTTTACAAATTAGTAAAATAACATGTACCTTGTACAACTAATTTTACATTGAATGGTGTAAATTTACAATTATTATGTAGCAGAAAAAAAACTGCAACATTCGTGTAATTTTTTTCCACGGCAAGTAAATTTCCACAGACGTCGCAATTGTAATTTCACCAGTGTAGGGGTCTTTTTTTTTTTTTNTGTAAATAAACCATTTCCGTAGATTTTTCGCTGTTTTGCTAAGCAATTTTATTGTTAGTATATGTTTTACAACTGCGTCATGTTAATTCACATAGTACGTATGTGTAGTTTTACCATTTTCACGTTATTGTAATCCGTTCGGTAGCTTCGTAGTTTAACAGAGTTATAAAAAATTATCTCCAAAATGTGGGTAACAACTGACTTCAGATAAATAATACTTAGTTATATGCAAAAGCCAGCGTATTCCATTAGTGGGAGATAAGTTTTCCTTTTGAACACATTAAAAGAGTTTGAAGTAGTTCTACTCCCTACCGCTAGATCGCACGTTTTAAACAGAGACACGTAGTAAAACTTGAATTCCTAGGAACATTAGAGAAAAATTACAAATACTGTACACGTTTTAACAAATTTCACATAAAAATGTAAAATTACCGAACATTTTTATGTAAATGTACGCTCACAGATACTCCAGAATGTAATGCAAGTTTAAACACACCCGGTCATTATAAAATTACACAATGGAAAATGTACAACTATATTGACGTTGAGTGTTTATACAACGACCATGTTGCAGTAAAAATACACAATTTGAGGTTTTAATACAGATAGCAGGTGTGTGTTTGCACATACTTCAAAATGTGTAAATTAACACCAATATTATGTTTATTAGGTCACACATTCATGTGTTGTCACCAAAGACTTAGTACTCTCTGTATTATGAAGAACATTTGCGTAAAAGTACACATATTGTATTTATTTTTACAGTTTACACACAAAAATGTACAATTACAAAAAAATTTTAATATTTAAATTTACATTTTTTTTTTTTCACAGTGGCGTGACCGCCACAAGAACTGTACGTCGTCGTTCAAAGGAAAGTCCCCGTTGCTTAAGAGATCAGGTTTAACGCGGACAAACAAATTGCAGTCACATTCGCTCGATATTGCATATAATTTGTTCAAAGTGAAAGTGACAGTTTAGTGCATGATAAATACATTCCTTCAATTAAAAAATGAGATATTATTTTTCAGAGTATTCTCGAAACTCGTTATAGATGGGACGGCCTCGAATCAAAGGTCTACTTAACAATCCAGTTCTGTGGCAGCTGGCTCCGGGTTGTAATTCAAACCAAGACCTGCCCTGTGAGAGGTCCATCTCAACACCGAATCTACAAATACAATAATTAATGTTCCTCCAAGAGAATGTTGGAATGGGTCCTTACTACAGGCCAAGGCCGATTCCTTTTCCGTTANTCATTAACATGTACGTATTTCCATATACCAAATTCTCACTGCTCCCAAACCAGGCAACAAACAGCCTTAAGAGTGTATATAGGACAGCCAGCTGCGCGGTAACAATTCCAGCAGTCCCGAAAACTTAACGGATATTTTACCAATGCGTCTGTCGAAATCACGAGGCCTGGACTCTTTGTTAGCAAATTTGTTCACCCGTCTCAAACCCACTTTAATTTGCGATATCAGATGTTGCAAATAAGAAAAATATTATGCGTGCTCTAATCAAGCCGACAAAGCATTAGCACAGAGTACCTTACAACCATGCAGAGGTGAAATTGTCACTTAAAGCGCGAAACCCAGCCGCGTACAAGCAAAAAGGCGTCACTGACCAACCGGAAGCCCAGCCAATAGCAAACCGTTCGCTGCATGCAGTAGCCATTGAGACACAAGGCCCACTCCCAGAGCCTCCCGCAGCTAATCAGAGAGTGGGTACGCCCACATAAAAGGGACCGCCAAGCCATTTCATCTTTGTGATTATCTACTCTGTGGCACTAATTTCTTTATTTATTTTTATTTATTTCGACTTTATTTATACTGGCGTAGTTAAGACTTCAATGCCTTCTTTTACCAGGTATAACATAATGTATACATGTTTTAACATAATGGGCAAGAAATAAATATACTTAAATACTTAAATTGACAAGAGGCGAAACAGAAATATGATAGCTNAGGCGTAGTTAAGGCTTCAACGCCTTCTCTTACACTTAACCAGGTATAACATAATGTATACATGCGTTAACATAATGAGCAAGAAAGAAATATATATAAATACTTAAATTAACAAGAGGCGAAACAGAAATATGATAGCTCAAATAGATTAAACTCTAAAAATGGTCTGTGGTTTCCAATTATGTACATATCTTGAGCAGGACTAGAGACAAGGGAATGTTTAATGAAATAAAAAAATACAATAGCACAATAATATGGATATACAATAGCACAATAATGTGTATCATCATCCGCATTACCAATCAAACATATAAATTTACAGAACCTACAAAGTAGATCAATCTCAACGCAATATAATAAATAAACAGATCTATAATAACCACTTACAGATTAATGAAAATTGAATGCACCAACTCCTTGAAATAAATTGACGAATCGGCAGCAACCAATGAACTGTAGGCTTTGTGTTCTGCTACTAATGTGAATCATTCATAACCTATAACAGTAGCGTGATTTAAGTATCACTTACCCTGACATGGAGCTCTGCGGTGTACGATACACACCAGTTATAACCTTCGTTTTATTTATGTACAGAACTGTGCAAACCGGGCTTGAATACGTCAGGCATAGATAAATACCTGCTTCCAAAATTTATTTCAATGCCGTTCATGGTAAACTGAGCATTTTTGAAAACCCTGCTTAAGATCTACTTGCATTTACGTTATTTATTCTTCCGAAATATGTAAACTTAAATTTGCCATAGGCCAGATCCCTAGAGATCCAGAAATTTCGCGAATTAATTTCAAGACAAGCTAAACTTCAAACACGTGTACACTTGAATTTCTTTTCCAATTGGACCGCAGCTTGTAAGCCACGCCCTAGACGAGTTTAAGCCAATAACTAACCTGCAAGAAAATAAGGACAGAGTGCCGTGCTGCCTGGTCTGAGGTAAAACTGGAGCAACAGCCAATATATAACTAAAATGTGTTCGAGTGCAATAAGGATTGTGGAGCCTAGCTTGTTGCTACTTGAATCCGCGAAATTTCCTGGTCTATTTCTACTGATCATTTTATTCATACATCGGTCAAGTAAAACTGAGAAATTATTACAAAAGTAAACATCTTTGCAAATGTTCTCGTTCTTGAGGTTATATGCGCTAAAAAAAAACAGAATGTAAAACAAATTATTTCATTAGTCACTGTCAGTATTTACTTTTAATCAACGTAAATACATGGAACTACTCTCCCTCCGTCGTTACCAACTGCAATGGGCTTATGCCAGACTTTGTGCGAGTCACATTCGCTTGATATCGCATATAATTTGTTCAAAGTGAAAGTGACAGTTTAGTGCATAATAAATACACTCCTTCAATTAAAAAATGTAATATTATTTTTCAGAGTATTCTCGAAACTCGTTATAGATGGGACGGCCTCGAATCAAAGGTCTACTTAACAATCCAGTTCTGTGGCAGCTGGCTCCGGGCTGTAATTCAAACCAAGCCCTGCCTTGTGAGAGGTCCATCTCAACACCGAATCTACAAACACAATAATTAATGTTCCTCCAAGAGAATGTTGGAATGGGTCCTTACTACAGGCCAAGGCCGATTCCTTTTCCGTTACTGATTATTTAAGAAATTTGCTCCGTCTCTAATGACCTCGCTGTCGACGAGACGTTAAGCGCAACTTACTTACCTCTACGCACTCCCGCGGTTTTTCTTTTCAAAAATAGTATATGATTTAACATCACCATCAGTCCCATAATATCCACACATAAATCACGTGATATTAATAAACTTTATGTTTAATGGATAATTTATTTTCCACTGGCATAANACGCACTCCCGCGGTTTTTCTTTTCAAAAATAGTATATGATTTAACATCACCATCAGTCCCATAATATCCATACATAAATCACGTGATATTAAAAAACTTTAAGTTTAATGGATAATTTATTTTCCACTGGCATAAGTTTTAAATACTTTACTTAAACCAAAGCTTTAAAGCCGTACAATTTCTCCCCCTGCCCTACCCTTTCGCGTAATTCGTTGCTGAGAGACTCGACGACTAACACTCACTGAATAATTAAAAATATATGCAGTTTACTGACAAAAATTCTTCAAAAGTGGATTTCAAAAGTGTCCTTTTACCCGTCAATCAGCCGTAAAAGTCAAAAAAGGCAAAACAGCTGATTATTAAAATGTACCGGCTTATATATACCAGATGATCCTATTTTGATACGTTATTTTACCTGAAATAAAACTTTTAGTTTGAAAATTGTTTCGTCGGCACAAAATTTAAAAACTAAATTTCTAATGATTATGTTACAAATCATATTTTAAATAACTATCAATCAACTTATTTTTATCCAATTAACTCTTCAAGTCACAGATAAATATATAATTTTAGAAGTTCAGCGAACAAGTATTTTTTTTCGGAACTGATAAAGTGAAACTATATCGCTCTGTCCTATATTGGCGCCAATACAAATGTGTTGTGTTCGATATTATTAGCAGCAGCTGTTTAAGAGACTGGGGAATATATTTTCAAAAACTAATGATGTCTCCCAGCACGTGAGGGATTGCCCTTATTGGACGCTTTGTTCTGCTATGTTCAGCTGACATAATATGCAGATACCGTGCAACGTCCCTCCCGAATTCATTCCATGACAAGATAGGCGAAAAACACGTGTACACTGAAGTCACCTTTGCAACTGGATCACAATTTATCAGACACGCTCCGGAAAACTCTGAGCCAATAACAAACTTGCAAGGAAACAAGTAGCGAATCCCATATTGCCTGCTCTGGGGTAAAACTGGTCGGTAAGGGCGGTCTGGGGCGGTAAGGGCCACGGTAGCGCAGCGGATAGGGCGTCCGTTCCCCACCAAGGCAAGTCGGGTTCGATTCCCGGCAGGATCACTCCCGGTTTTTCACGTGGGAATCGAGCCGGACGATGACGCTGGTCGGCAGGTTTTCTCGGGAATCTCCCGTTTACCCCGGCCTTGCTTTCCGGCGCTGCTCCGTTTCCACCTCGTTTCACCCTCGTCGGCACTCAGGCCTCGTTGAGAACCACCAAAAACTCTCCACTCCTCGTCTCCAATGGGATGTTAGCCAATGGACAAGTACCTAGAGACCGGGAAATTTCGCGTATTCATCCGGCAGCAAGGTATACTCCAGAATCCTTTACGTACTCGGGGCTCAGTTAGTAGTTCATTCACTGTGCTCCAGTTTAACCCCAGAACACGCAACAGGGGATTCGGCCGTCTTTTTATTGCAGGTTAGTTATTGTCTCAAATTAGCCAAGGGCGTGGCTTACAAACTGAGATCCAACGGGAAAAAAAGTCAAATGTACATGTGTTTGAAGTCTAGCTTGTCCTCAAATGAACTCGCGAAATTTCCGGGTCTCTACAGAAACCTGAGGCTAGGACTGTAGAGTTTTGCCCACAGGTCATTAAACTCGCTACATTTACCTGTCGCTGTTAATTTGTTTTACATCTCAAGTGGAGTTTCCCGCATAGTGGTGTTGTTGCGTAACTTGCACTGTCGACTGACTACATTCGCCGCACGTACAAAATCCCACCTGGCACATCTCAACACACCAAGCACGTAAGACCGCCAACGTATGCAGGGAAGAGGAGCAGAAGCTCCGACTACAAAGTAACTCTTCCTAGGTCATAGTTTGAGAACCTCAGGCAAGCTATTTTTAGAATATGAGGAACCGCCACGTCTTTGTTTACATTCCGTTGGTGCGCCGGTAGGACGGTGCCAAAATGGGCAAGGGTGGGCGCCAACCGATGCGTGAATTGTGGTGGGAGGCATTAGAGAGCGAACAGGAATACAAATAGTGCTGTAGAGGGGACGGAAGAATTAAAGAATTTCTCCGAGGAGTGCGGCACAAAGTAGCGAAGTCCATGGTTCCATCATGCAACGAACCAAGTTACGCACTTTGCACGTCGCTCCTCTTTCTAAGACAGTCACTCAAATGGTGCCGCTATGGTGTGCCGGGGTACATAATACTTAAAAGCTGTTGTCTTATGTCTTAGTTTGAAAGCAGTGAGAATTTAGTACAGAGAAAAACATGTTAACAAAATTCTGTTTTTTAAAGCCAAATTTTAAAATACAAAATTGAAACAAAACCAAAGTGAATTCGAATTTTTATTGTATCACCATTACCTACAATGACTACGAAAAAAGTAACCAAAAAAAGAAGAACACAATTTATTCATGCGTATATTATGTACTTTGCTTTTTGGTTACTTTTTTCGTACTCATTGTGGCTAATGGAAATGCAATAAAAATCCTAATTCAGTTTCACTATACCACTGTTAATAAAATTCAGAAACAAAAACTACAGTGTGAGAAATGATACTCTCAAGATCTCTAAAGAGGCAAGATATAGGCGTGCGTATGCAAATAACAGAAGTATGGAACCAATCAGAGTAATGCGATGCGGTCGGCAGCTAGATCGGNGGTATGGAACCAATCAGAGTAACGTAATGCAGTCGGCAGCTAGATCGGTTACTGCTGCTACAATGGCAGGTTATCAAGATTTAAGTGAGTTTGAACGTGGTGTTATAGTCAGCGCACGACAGATGGGACATAGCGCTTAAGGGGCCAGCCTACCTGGAGCAGTTTTCCACGTTTGAGACAGAGAAATTCGGGGCGATAAGGACGACACTACCACGCGCATTAAGCGCCCGGTCGCCGTTACGCGCAGGCCTCTGAAGTGGCGCACAGCGTTCTCGTCGTGCTGCGTGTACCTGTGGGACGTGCAACAGTGACCCTATCAGTTTATTGGTGAAAAGTGTGAGGTGTAAGGTTTAATACAGGGCCCTTGAGCATTTTTCTCTTATGTATCTGACGTGTATGAGATGCGTAGATTTGAAAAAGTAGTTTTTTGTCAAGTTCCTGTGCTCTGAAGTTGTGTTTCCAATGTGCGTGACGTCTTGAAAGAACTCAACAGGCCTCGTATCAGCACACTGGACGCACTTAACGTATGACACGCTAGTTCAACCACTAGGAAGCAGTACAAACAATAAATCATTACACAGCATATCAGCAACTGAGCGTCTGTCAAAAATCACCTACACTCGTAGTCGCTTCTGTAGAGATCTATCGGTATTCACAATGTAATAGGTTTTTCCCAGTTCCTTCAGTGGTTATAAGATAAACTACAACACCGATAAGAAAGACTACACAGCGTTATGAGAAAATATTAACAAGGAATTACACCTATGCAAAGCAAACACACAATTCAGCTGTTTGCTTACAAATAAACACAAGTACGATACGAATATGGAACAAAAGTACAAGAGTAAACATACTTGTGGATAATAATGATACTAGTCAGAAAAGTAACAGCATGAAACGTCAAATACATCACAATTACTAAGAAAGCAAAAAAAAAAAAATGTTCACGGTTACAAACGAAACTTGTGTGTTCTTTGGCGCCATGCCAACATCTCGCAAAGAAAGAGGAAAATTTTTCTGGTTTGTAGGGACGGGGAAAAATTTAGGCTTGGGAAAACATGCTCTCGCTGACGTCGCTGCAGGAAAGTCTCGATAATTTAACTATAATAATTGTTTATTACATAACTACCTATCTTGGCTTTCCTGAACTGAGTCACACGCAGTGTCATTATTACGCACCGATTTTCCAGTGACGACTGAAATAGCCATCGGCATGGCAAAACAGACAGGAAGAGAGGTTAGGTCTAAGGTAATGATATTCGTTATAAAGCTGTGGAACAAAGACGAATAGCTTAAGCTACAGGATAAAAATGTGTTTGTACTTTTACAAAAAACCATTTGGAAATTATTTCCAATTTTTTTTTTTAGAAAGTGCTACAGAAGAAAATGTGTTCATATTTTAAATTTTGTTAAAACTGTTTTTATTTTTTAACAGCATAGGAAGTGACGGTGTATATTGCCATCCATTGCATGTATATTGCCATCTCTATGCATGTATTTACGTTATGCCGGTACTAATACGGTTCCAAACAAAAAAGAATGTTCTTTGTAACGCCTAAAGCTGTTTCGTTACACGTGACTCAAAGGGTTGCAGGTAGTTTCTAATATCCTTTGAAAACCGACACTGTAAAACAAAAAAGCGGTACTTTTCAAGCCAGGTATACTCAATAAGCTTTCAGCGGCAGGAATGGGCGGAATTCCCGTAAATGGCGACTGACATCAGATGTTATCAGCTGTTGGGCGAATCTTTGTAACAATGCGAAAAGTTCTCTCATATAAAATGTGGAAATGCAGTTGATTTTCGATAGGTTATCTTGTGAAGCACCGGAGTTATGTAATTTTACAAGAATGCGTCAGTTCCGGATACAAAATTCATTTGCTATGTGCATTTTTCTAAAGCCTGACTGCAACAGTAATTTGCAACCAACAAGAAAATTTCTCTGATCTTCACAAATTTCCCAACGCCAGAGAGAAACTGCCGAGGAACTGGCCAAAGGAACGAATAGATCCTAACCAGCAAGAAAAACTTAACATGCAAATAATTAAGACAACACAGACGAAAAATTAACACAATAAATAACGGTGACTAGACACCAGCGATCATAAAAATTAATAAGAATTTTTGTGAGATAAATCAAAATTCCACATAAACCATTTGAAATAGTGGTTTCACAAAAATTTGACAGTGAAAAATAGGGAAAATGTACTTGAGAAAACTTAACGAACGTGGTGCAGAAAAACTACTTTCCCTCTTGTGAAATGCAAAGCGATGACACGGTACAGTATGAGCCACTTATAGAGGACAGTGAAATATCGCGTACACGACAGAGGAAAAGTACCGTGCGACCATTCGTATGTACTTTCTTCGTCTCTCACGCGAGTTACTCAATAGGAGGTTTGAAACGAAGCAAAAACAGTAATTTTACAAAAACTTGTAAAAAATATTATGCTGAAGCCGTAAAACTAAGCGAAATCAGTTAATTTCGGGAAAGATTATTCGCGAACTTCTATTATATAGTGGTGAGAACGTGAAATATCTGCATGTGAAGAAACTTGTTAAGACGAAGAGTCCTATGAAGTCGTAATTCTCGCAGTCGCCGTCAGATTGCATTAACGTTCATATAGGGAATTTTCGAAATGCTTTCCACGCACTGGACACGGCTGGTTGCTAGCTGCCGTCGTTAATGGCAGTGCGGTCTCAACTATCTGTTCGGAGTGACGTTCGATGTAATTTTTTGTGTTAAATAAGTGCCTGCAGAACTGCAACGAATTAATGTTGTCGAATAATATGTACATTTACGAAACAGGTATGTTTTTTTCTTGTATTCATGTGAGGGTGTAATTTTAATCATGCAAATGTGAAATGTAGTTGGCGAATTTTTTTAAATATGCGCAGAACGTTTGATTGTTTCACGGAAATAAAAGATAGATAAATGTCACATTATAAGTAAAATTATATATACCGTGATTTACAGAAGGAAACAAAGATGTTAGTTAAATCAAAATTATCGGAATAGAAGTAGTCTGTTGACAACAGTTTTCTCAGACTAAAGTAATGATACAGCAACATAGAGGCCTAATACTAAAAGATTGTAGTGAAATAGTACACCAATCTGGAAATGTATTATGCAAATTAATACAGTAAATGGATGTCAGCACATCCTGGTAGATGTAAAACCCAATTACAGATTGTTCATTTGTTTCGACTGGCTTATTAAAAGGCAGATTCTATTGTAATTGCAGCGAAAGGCTTTCAGGCATGTGGCGTACTGCCAATGTACCCCGATATTTTTTCTGAAGTTGAATTTATTCCATCTGAAATTACTGTCAAGACTCTTCCAAATAATAATGACAATCAATTGTCTCCTGTCGGTGACAGTGCTAATCATATGAGTGCAGAAATACAGCTTTCTTCTAATACGTAACAAATTTCAACGAGAAAACCACTGACACAAACGTTCCGGTTAGGCTTACTGAAAGTGGCCCTGCAAATATTTGCTAAGAGTGTGCTGCAGGTAGCTCTACTAACGTCTCTTCCAATGCTTGTGATATTTATATATATAATATTAGTTTTTCGCATATATCTTGCTGTCCTTTTTTATTTGACTCCATTCTTTAATGGAATTTTCTTGCTTGGTACATATATATTTTCTTTACTACAGCATACCTGGCTTGCATTCTGTCGTGTCTGGTAAAACTGCTGTGTTTGAGTGCGTTGCTTTGTTCTGTTGTCCCATTTTGCTTTTTGCCAGTGTTGTCCTCAGTTTTCAAGCCTGTGTCGTTTTCTGTATGTTATCTGTTGTTCGCGTGTATATATATATATATATATATATATATATATATATATATCGTAACTAGTTGACTCTATTCCCTCTTGGAATTTTCTAGTATTGTATACATATATTTATTTTATTGTCCATAAGTTACTTGCATTTTTTAAGTTTTTTTTTTGTGTTCAGTCTTATTTTTCCAAGACAGACATCTGCATCGCAATTGCGAATATCCAAAAATCTCCATCTATTGACACGTATCAAGCTAACGTATAGTTTGATGACGCTAGTCTGACACAAAATTATAATGCGAAATGATAGAAGCTGTAGTCATTGGTGGCCGCTGCGGTCAGGCAGTCACATGCCACTCGCCTCCCAACACGGCAAACCGGGATCGAGTCCAGGCGGTGTCAAGCAAGGATCTTCACATGTAGAAAATGAGGCGGACGTTGCCGTTAGCGAGTAGGTTTACCCGGATACACACACCTCCTCCTACATCGCTTCACCCCCATCGACGCTAAAAGACCTCGGCTATTAAGTGTCACACAACTCTCTCTCTCTCTCTCTCTCTCTCTCTCTCTCTCTCTCTCTCTCTTTCCTACTCACTCACTCAATTCATAAACGTAATTCATAAACTGTGTTCGTTTGCGTTGTCTCTAGGTATATCCCTTCCCTCCCTCAGATTGCTGGGATAATCGTCGGGGCAGCAGAAGACTGTTGATAGTGTGAAACTGTAAAGTTGTTCTTTTGAAAGCTTCTGATTCCTGATTAATGTGTTGACGTGACCTTCAGTAAGGAAGTAGTTCTTTCCTTTTATGATTTGGTTTTACTTTTGTTTATCATCGTCATCAATATTTAACGACATGCGTACCACGTTATTTTTTGTTATGTGTAATGTGGAAAGTTGGAAGAGAAATGCAAATACGTCTGTGTTTTAAATGCCACGCAACTAATCAATTCTACAGACATATCTTGTTAACAGGAAGTATACACATTCAATGTGCGATCATTCCACTAAAGACTCCTAAATGCCTCATGAATCTGTATTGTATTACTTACACCACCAAAAGAATAACAGAGAATGAGAATTGACATTCAACAAGATTGCCACAATTTCAAATTTAAATTCTGATCGCCGTGATGGTTGCTGAAAATTTATTTCGTCATCAACACAATCTGAATATAGAAATAATTAATGCCTAAATTATATCAACAATGGCAACAGCATTTACTGTATGATAGTATTCAGAATGTTTCTCGTTAAAAAGAATAATCCGCAATTAGATTGAAAAACTTCATGAAATGGGGTTGATCACGTACAAAACGTGAGATAAATATTCCCCCGAGAAAGTGGAAACGTAAAATACATATACAGTAGTGACAAACTAACCCTACTGTAGAAGGATAGTTTATCTGTATTTAGTGTTTTTAAACGAAGTAGGCAAGTAAGGAAGAATTGGCAAATTACAAACACCTTCCATCACTGATATGACAGTGACAGGAGTCATAACAAGATGTTTACAGAAAATGTGTTGTCCTTAATGAAATGCTAATTTTTTTGNGATATGACAGTGACAGGAGTCATAACAAGATGTTTACAGAAAATGTGTTGTCCTTAATGAAATGCTAATTTTTTTTGGTAATAGTCCTTATTAGAATCCATGTCGCACACGTTGTCTCCAGCCATGCCACATAACAATAAAACATNTTTTTTTGGTAATAGTCCTTATTAGAATCCATGTCGCACACGTTGTCTCCAGCCATGCCACATAACAATAAAACATTATTAGCGATAAGTGAGCTACTGTTGCAAGGTAAGATGACGTTAGCTCTCTACTGTACCTTGTCGTTTAGTTTACACGTCAGTAATCCAAAGTTTGCTGCAGATGTCACACAACGGGTATAATGGGGCGTCTCGCAGCTTTCTCGCGAATGGTCGCAAATACGTTCAATTTTTTTATCCCTAACTCCACAGCGGTTAGAGTTTCCCGATGCATGCACCAAAATTTTACAGCAAAGATCAAACGCTGTAATATAATGCGGCAGTTCACCACGCACCATTTGAACAAGGCAAGGTGTGCATATTAAGGGCCCTCCATATTTGTCGTGTGAGCCTCACTGTAAGATTCTGTCTCTTCTATACTAATTTTAAAAAAAACCTATAGAATATTTCGATTTAGATCTTTTTTCAGGCCAGAAATGAAAGTCGGTATTTTGTTGCCATTTTATAAATTTGGTTATAAAGACATATATGTGGTCTTTGAAAAGTGTGAAAGTCGGCAAAAATGTATGTATGTAGTCCTCTGTTTACGATATTTATTTTTCTGAAGTGCAGTTTTTTACACTAAAACGACAATGCTGTATCTTTTCTGAACAGATTGCTTTATTAAAACCGTATAGCCACCGCTTTTACAATTCTTAGGAAACAGTATACGAGCGAAGATTGTTTATGCTATTTTCCAACGCGCCGTCACAACACTCCCTTACAGCCGGGCGTAACATTGAGGAGTTGAAGTTTGTTTTACTAATGAGGCCCCTTAAAGACACTGCCTACCGGCTGACAGCTGCGAAATTTAAACAGGGAATCCCATGTTAAGGAAATTTCGCCTCAGCACGGTAATTTAAAAAATAGGCGTTCCAAACAGAATTTATTCTTCACGAATTTTTTTAGAAGTTCCCTACACGGAGGTGTTTCCAAAACATGTACAGCCTGTTTGCAAAGGAATTTTTAGAAATTTATGTTTTACAAAAAGTACATACTGCCTATTTATATTTAAAATATACACATATAGGGAACTTCTCCAAAAAAAAATTCTTGAAGAATACATTTTTTTTGGAACGCCTATCTCTAAAATTACCGCAATGAGGTGAAATTTCCTTAACATGGGATTGCCAGTTTAAATTTCGCAGCTTCCAGCTGGTAGACAGAGCCCTTAATGATTTGCAGTTAAGCAATAATTTGGGTACTTGCGAAGAACGTGAAAATATAGTATGAATGTGTTGTTTTGACGCCGATGTGAAATTATTGCCTATCTGCCAGGAGAAAATTCGCACCCCTTATAAAGGGGCTAAACTAAATTGGGTTTCGAGTTAACACTTTTGAGTTGTGTCAATATAATATTATGTGAACTGAATTCACTAGGGAAATTTGACAAATATTACGACGTCCACATTCTTTGAAAATATTGGCGAAATAATAATATACCTCCAGTTGTTCCCGTGAACTTCACTGGAACGTAATATCACGTTGGCAAAACTCAAAGTGCAGATAGCTCAAATGAGCTACAACTCGGCACAATATTGGCTAATAGCCGCCAGTAATAACTGCCTTTACGGTTGTAGCACGTGTATCTGGCATATTGCGGACCGAGAGAACGATGTAACTAGCGACACAGGGACCAGCATAGATGATGTTCCCGCAGTTGTGGATACATACGACTCACTTATNAGAACGATGTAACTAGCGACACAGGGACCAGCATAGATGATGTTCCCGCAGTTGTGGATACATACGACTCACTTATACAGTGGCTCACGTATGTGTGATTCTGTACCAACCTCAAAGTGTTCGGTTTACAATCAATTTCGCGCAGGTACGAAGAGTCTGCAAAAGAACGTGAACATATAAGACAGAAAAAGGGATATTCATTGCGATTAATCACACATGTCACAAATTTATATTATTTTGACAAAGTAGTGATTTACTAAATATATAACTCTATCCAGTCGTATTTTTTATTTTTGTACAGGAGAAAAAATATTTTNACAAAGTAGTGATTTACTAAATATATAACTCTATCCAGTCGTATTTTTTATTTTTGTACAGGAGAAAAAATATTTTTTCTGGCTTGACAAACTTTTTAAATAACTACATAAAATTACTTGTTATTCTTTTCTCCTGCAATTTTGTTTGCTGAAATCATTATGAGGGGTTGCGGCTGTATAGCAGCTGGAATACTTGCCCCCCCCCCTCCCCTCCACACCAAAGAGAACCGGGTTCGATTCTCGACGGGGCCACTCCCAGGTTTTCACGTGTGGCAATCGCTTGTCGGCGGGTTTTCTCAGGGATCTCCCGCTTCCCCAGCTCTTGCATTCCAGCGCTTCTCCGTGACCATATCGCTTCACGCTCTCCACTCCACTGAAAGCACTAAACTCACGACAGGAAATAAAACATCGCAGTTTCGTACATATCTGCACATACATGATGGATAATAAAAAGTTTCGTAGGAATTTACATTTTCATATACGTACACGTCTTATTTATGTCTTACGGGTGTTCATACTGAACTGACTTTAATAAGATGGTAGCCGCGGACGCTGGAAGGTTCGCGGACTACAGTATGGACATATCGATGTATCGATGTATCGAAGGGAGCGTGTAAGTGGTTGCGGCGGAGGGCGGACCACCTAGCGAGAGAGGCTGGCGCAGGCTCGCGGGGCGGCCGAAGGTCGGCTTGACCCGGTGACCCTGTGGCGCCCAAACAAGGCGCGCCAGCGGCCATTGGTCGCCCGCCGCCGAGCTGACATCTCCACAACACGCGCCGCGGAGAGCAGCCAAGTGGGAGCGGAACCAATCTCCCCCCATACCCCTCATGACTTTCATCCTCTCATTCCCAATCCTATTACGATTCCTGGGGGATTTGCCGTCTCCGCAGACCAGTTAGCGTCGTTGCATAGCGCGCTCTCAGAGTACTTAATAATACAAAGGGGAAACAGTCGCTTGTACAGCGAACTAATGCAGCACACGCCAACAAAATGACGTCACCGACCAACAACATACGCTGAGAGAAAAGCCAACAAAATATTTGTTTGTATAGGGCCAAAAATATATTTAGTTGGCCCAACAAAATATTTTGTTTAGTAAACAAAACTTGAAANATATTTGTTTGTATAGGGCCAAAAATATATTTAGTTGGCCCAACAAAATATTTTGTTTAGTAAACAAAACTTGAAAAGAAACCGAATTAAATTGTATTATATAGCTAAATACACACTTGAATTGACAAAACATCTCTGTTGGGCCAAAATAAACTAAACTTTCAACAAAATATTTACTTTAATAAAATGTATACACTTTTTTGGTCACTCGTTTGATTGCCTTCGTTCGAAAATACAGTTGGAGAGTTAATTTGTAATTTTGACGTAAATACGTCTTTAAATTTGCAACCGTATTGGGCAATCCAGCAAATCTAATGATAACAAAATCGGGGGATACAGTTTGGCATTGCAGCTGCGAATCTATCGTATACATCTAAAATTCAATTACACCACTCGATTGCCAAATTATAAAAGAATTTGTTACGTTGAGTGAGAACTGCGAAGCGTCCCGCGCGGTGGGGGTTTGGGGCACCGCCATTTTGAGTTCGTTTCGCCGCGTCTCATAATTTCCGCGTAGTATAACTTTTGACGCGGAGTAGCTACGACGCTCGTTTAAGTTTTAATCAACAGCTCTCTTCGAGATCAATCGATAGAGCGTATAAAACATTTGTGTGACGAGGTTATGGTGAAATTGTGTAAGTTTAACGTAAAAAAAATTTAAAACTTAACACAATGTCAGCCTATGCTGGTCAAAAGCCAAGTCGAAATACAAAAATCGTAAACGGTTGGAAAGAACATCTCAAGAGCAATCCAGTGATACCCATGAAACCCCATATGATCGAGTGAAGCGGTGCTGGGAACGTAAAAACGTATTCACGCAAAACAAACGGCCGTGTCCCCGACACAGCCACACACCATTTTTTTTTGTGACAATTAGGATAGTAACAAGGTTTGGCACTGCATTTATTGATGCTTAATAATTGTATAAACACCCTAATAAAACAACTTTAACAGGAAACTAAAAAGTAAAACTGTAAAACTTGACATTTTTAAATGTTCACATTGTCCATTATTCGGACTAAATGTATTTACGAATGTTCTTATTTTATCACTAATCGCTTTAGCTGAGGTTGCAATGGCGTAGCGCTCTAGCTCCAACGTTCTGGGATCGAATCTCGGTTGGGCTTCCCGCCTTCTTTAATATTAACCGAAACTTTTTAATTTACGTAGAGAGAAACAAATCTTTAGTTGTGCCACCCAAATATTTGCTTGGAGCAACCAAAAAAGAACAACAAAACAATTTGCTTTCAACAACAAAATATTTCACTGCCCCTACACAAACATTTAATTTGGTTGCGCCATACAAACTTTGTTTGATTAAACAAAACCTTTTTCTAAGTGTACTGTATAAGCTGGCTTTCACGTTTACATTCTTAGGCATTATTTTGCTAAGACACTTTTGTGGTGAGATGGTCTCGCAATCCCAAGAAAATCCGTTTTGTGGTTCGCCGATACTTTTATTTTTTAAGTTATATGATAGCATTCAAAGTAAATGCATCCGAAAGATAAACACTAACAGAAGGCAGAAAAAGTACCCGACTTAAAATAAACTGATTTAGCTGGGTTTCAATATTTTGAAGAAATTTGTTTGGCTTGCGCGAAATGTCTATAGATGTGCTTTAAAAATACTTTATATCATCGCAGCTTGCTAATGAACGGTCGCAGTATATGTTTACCTTGCTCCGTGATGATTATTGCTTCCTGCCGCTGTGAAGTGAGTGAAGAAATTTGGGCCGCTCTTTACATCGAGGTCTTGAGAGACGATTAGGATGAAAGTTAGTATCGAACAGCGCCGGAATGCAAGGGCGGGCGAAACGGAAGATTCCCGAGAAAACCCGCCGACCAGCGGCATCGTTCAGCACGATTCCTACATGCAAAAATCTGGGGGTGGCCCCACCGGAAATCGAAGGCGGTTCGCCTTGGTGGAGCGCCAGTAGTCTAACCACTCCACCACCGCGGCCCCTTACCGCTGTAGTTATAAGCAAACGGCATCACGCATTTAACAGTTCACAAGCCGCCATTGTAGAGACACGTTTTACCAGTAGAGGAGAAAATGGGGGAGAGTGCGCACCCAAGTTGAGCAGTAGCTACATCATGTCCCAGCATTCGAATGCTTTATGCTAGTACAACTATCGTAAACGACGTGGATAGGATTTGAGGTTAAAACCCTGGATATATAAACCAGTGCTTTGAGATGTCTATTTACTTCCTCTAACTAATTTTTAATGATATTATATGATTTTAATATAGGTAAAAGTATTTTGTTCATATAAAAGGACTTGTCTTTTGAGAATTAAGATATAAACAAACATGTTCATTAGTGTTAACCATGCGACTTTGACAGTTGTATTGGTGTGGGATAGGTCAATGTTGGGCACAAGCGCAGAAGACAATAATCGGTGGGGCCGCGGTGGTGTAGTGGTAAGACTACTCTCCTCCCACCTAGGCAAATCGGGTTCAATTCCCAGTGGGGTCGCTCCAGGTTTTTTGCATGTGGGGATCGTACCGGACTATGTCGCTGGTCAGTGGATTTTCACGGGGATCTCCCGTTTCTCTCAACCCTTCATTCCGGCGCTATTCCATACTCACCTCACTTCTCCTCGATGTTAAGAGCCACCCGAATCTCATGCACTCCCCTCCACACCACGATAATCTTGCTACCTCATCTTCAGTCTATGGTTTTACCAATGATCTCACGCAAGACCGTGTAGGACGTCGTAGAGAGAGTGTTCCCGCTGCGACCCAGAGCGCGGTTCTTGAGTCCCACAGAGCGTGTGTGTCGAGTGTGTTTCCGGCCAGACTTGACCGCGATCCGCGCGAGTAGTTACACAGCGCTGGGCGGGCGACACGCGTTTGCATTTAGCGCGACTCCGGACGACGCGTCACTGAGGCTTGAGATCATTTCTCTCTCGGGGAAGAGCAGACTGCGNCACAGCGCTGGGCGGGCGACACGCGTTTGCATTTAGCGCGACTCCGGACGACGCGTCACTGAGGCTTGAGATCATTTCTCTCTCGGGGAAGAGCAGACTGCGACCTCGCCGGCGAAGCTGACTTCTCCGTCGACTACGCGGAATACACTGAGAGCCTTCACTAGGAAGTCACGTACGAAGGCGCAACGCAGCACGAGCAGTCACTAGCTCTATCTCGCAGATCAACGAACGTTGTTTATTGCCCTTTCATCTGCTTTACACCAGCTGCTTGGCAAAGGTGTTCCGGGAATTCGATGATGTACACACAGCAACGGCCGCTNCTTTCATCTGCTTTACACCAGCTGCTTGGCAAAGGTGTTCCGGGAATTCGATGATGTACACACAGCAACGGCCGCTACGGAAAAATGAAAGGACTTGATTAACCCGTTAAATCACCTTGTCCACACGATCGTTGACACGTTGCATGTGAATGGTATTTACGACTAGTGCTGTACAGAAGAAAGATATCAGTTCCAGTCTTACTTGTAGCTAATCTGATTTGTAGCATTTTCTACGCCTCTTCGACGTGATTGGTTAATGCCAATATCATCTAGCACTCAGTACGGTGTTAACTGGTTGCAAGACAAGTATTGAACACAAGTTCAGCACATACCACAAAATTGCGTGAGTGCAACACCAGAACTCAGAAATTAATGTGTGACCGAACGGGTAAAGTTTCAGAGGAAATGATTTAGTGATAATGTGAAACATGACTGGAGCTATTTTCCTCGTCTGAGGCACAGAAGCAAGGATGCGTGCGATAAGGGCGACATTAGCACGCGCATCAAGTGCTCCATCGCCGCTACGTGCAAGGCAGCACTAACAAAGTGTGTATGTGTAGAGATTTGGGCGNATGTGAAACATGACTGGAGCTATTTTCCTCGTCTGAGGCACAGAAGCAAGGATGCGTGCGATAAGGGCGACATTAGCACGCGCATCAAGTGCTCCATCGCCGCTACGTGCAAGGCAGCACTAACAAAGTGTGTATGTGTAGAGATTTGGGCGGTCTCGAGAGCCGGTGAAAGTGAGGCGAGGTGAGTATGGAGCAGAGCCGGAATGCTAGGGCGGGGTAAACGGGATAACCCGAGAAAGCCCGCCGACCAGCGGAATTGTCTGTCACGATCCTCACATGCGAAAATCCGGGAGCGACCCCGCCGGGAATCGAACTCGGTCCGCCTAGGTCGGAGGCGAGTAGTCTGACCACTACACCGCCGCGGCTGCAGCACTGACGAAGGATACATTTATTAAACAGGCGCGAAATGGCGAGTATGTCGTTTATTGGCCGCGCGAATATCTGGTAACAGACATAGTGCCTGACTGCTAGGAGAGATCCCGCTGGCAGGGCCACCGTGCGACAATTTAGTCAATCTTCAGGTGCTGACTGGCTAAGTACCTTACGCCGTGTTTCTGACAAGTGATTTCATTTTGTTGACGCGTGCGACTGCAGTTCGCGATGTACACAGTAGTATTGCTTCTGTATCCATACGTAATCTGAGGCATTGAACTGGCGTCGAGTTATTTTCGTCGTGCTATGTATGAGACTTCAAGCAGTGAACATATATCACTATTTTTAAACATTTCAGGGCACGGCCCCTTGCGAGTTTTACATGTATTTGGGTACTATATTATGAAACAGAGCAGTCTGAAAATTCTGTTTTTCAGTTCAATAGCTCCAAATAATGTGTACAATATGCGAGTTATTTTTAAACTTGAAAGTCGTACTGCAGACTAGTCTAAAGGGCGATTTCATGTATCAGAATAAATTAGTTGGTAGTAAAATGCGGTCACAATTGGCATAACCTATAAGAAATAAATTATAAACACATACACACACCGACTTCCGCGTCGCTGCATCTGATTTGTATAACTTGCTATAACTATCAGCGGTCTTCTCTTCCGGAGTATTTTCAAATATTATAAAAACTGCGAAATAGAAAATTTAGGACAACCGTAAAGAACCAAGTAGTGAAGTCAATACGTTTTTCCTAAAACCAACAACAAATTACTCTTATCTATGTTAAGAGGGTAAATTTCCTCGTTCTGCTGCGTTTGATTTATATTACGTTATTCCTTCGGAACCTATCAGATAGCTTAGCTTGTTTTTCGAATGTACCCTTCTGCTAACTATTTATGATGTGTGAGCATTAATTGTTTTTATTATAAACGCGTATCTCCAACAGTTTTTCTATAATTGTACAATGAGTAGAGTTTTTTTTTTCATTTTGCAGATCATTTTTTATTATCATAGTAATTTACAAACAAATGTTTATCACATTTTTTAAAAATATAAAACCAGTCAAGCATTGCTATCCATGAAAGAGAGCTATGATTTTATAAGCGCACACCAATTATACACCCTTCTGTGTGACGGGCAAGTCTCACTGCCATAAAAACAACATTCCATTGCGAGATAGTAAATACGTGAATACCTCCGTTACGAGTGGCGAGCGGCGAGGTACGGGCGGCTCTTAACATCGAGGTCTTACCTTCGTCACGACTCACGCACTACTCGTTAAAGGGTTACAGATAATCCCTCATAACAAACCGCTGTGTCAGAGTAAGTACACACAAAAAGAAATAAAGCACCAAACAAAAGTTTTTATCTGCAACATCTGAAATTATAAATTAAATTTGATGTACAGGAGTTACAGATCATTAAATTTATGATTTTTATTGCCTATTACATAAAAAATAGCGTGCCAAGGAAATACGGCGGCTACGGTATAAATTAAATTTATTTTACGGCTGCTCAGTTTCAGAATGCTGCAGAATTTAACGGAATATGTTTACAAAACGTCGGAGCATGCCTGCATGTCCCCGAGAATAACGATGATACTTTTAAGCTCCACATAAATTTCTTCCCTCCAATTAACCAGTGCTTCAACTGGTCACGAATTCAACTCCCGTTAATAAGCGACTTGGTATACGACAGATGTATGTAGCAGGCGGTCGGCGGCGAAAGCTGGTTCCAGTCCGAGCAGTGCCACGATTTTATTGGTATTTTTTTTTGGAGATGAACATGGACGAAGACGCGATAAAATTTCACTACCGGCCGATATCTATCAAGTTAAACTTGTTGTACTTTATATTTCTTATCTGGCAAAGCAGATATTTGAAAGAAACCAGCGCAGGAACGTCTACGGTAAGATTGGTGTGCAACCTAAGTGCATCTGAAACAATTATAAAGTTCACTTGCGTGGATATTTGTTTCCCCTCTTAACACTGATTCTCCCTACAACATATGCCCACAACAACAAAAAAAAGGGGGAATATTGTAGATGACAGTAAAGGTGTGCCTTTTTGAACGCTACTTCTCCCTGTAAACTATGCCCAAAACAAAGCAAAACGAATGTGATGACAGCAAAGGTAATACACCATAAGCTTAGTGTAATTCCTTTTATTCGAGGCCATTGAAATCATAATGTGTTCGCGATTTCATTATACACTGATAAACCATTCACACTAAAAGTTAAAACAATTTATTGAGGCAGGTTGTCTACATCACCTTTATTAAGGATTTGGTCATGGGGTCATCTTAGGTATTGAAAAAATTAATTATATAGTCTATAAAGTCAATAAGAGAAAACCATTGCGTTATTCATAAAATTGAATGCTGCGTGATAACTTACTGACTTCATATTATTACCGGCGTTAATGATCGACTCATGTAGTTCCGATTTTCAAGGAAGACACGCAAACAGTTTCAGTCAGTTAGAAGTGGTAATTTCCAGTCAACTGTTTTGTCAGGAATACGTATATTGTTTCGGACTATTTTGTACGTGAAGCTATCTCGAGTGATGGCCAGAAGATATTAAAAAATTCAGTAATAGATAGTACCATTTTATCGCAGTTCTGTTCAATCTTTGACAGTTTTTCTGGTGTAATTATGTGTTCCAATACGACAGCATGAGTAACCGCATTCGAAGTTGGAAAATTCACGTGATCTCAACAGCATCTGAAATATTATAGGAGGCTTAGATCGCTTTGTGAGTTTTTTTAACTATATTTCATACGGATCTGCAGTCTGAATAGAAAAAAAATTTAATCCTAACAATATTTTCTAATATTTTTAATTCAGATTGATGTGCTTTGAAGATTAGTTGGCTTCTCCAACAAACTGATTGCTCTTTACTTGCCGAGCCTACAAAGTAATACACATTTTAACTTACTTACAATAAGCCGCCAGTGTCAAACATCACTGAGAGCTACAAAATATTTGCGGTAATTCGCCCTGCCTAAATGTTTAACCCGTTCATTCTCCGTGTCCATGATTAAGGACATGTCGCACTTGAAGGATATTCATGGTCGGCACTGTACACGACAAGGAATCAGTTGCCAGTGTTTTGAGCGTCTTCCTTCCGAGTAATCTGATTTGTGGAAGTTCCTGCATCTGTAATTCGAGAGTGGTTAGAGCTGACACCAACTAACTCGCAGTACGTTGTTCACTGGTCGTGAGAAGCACGCTCGACACAGGTCATTCATAGCTGCGAGACACCCGCACATTCGCGCAAGCAAACCGCATTAAACGAAAATGGGACACATGCCGGGCTATAACGATACTGTGTAGCAACCTTCGTTGTACGATTCGTTCATGGTGATAATTATTTTTGCAGATCAGTGTATATACAATGTTGATGTTACCAACTGAACTAAAATCGAAAAGAAATTGTATGAAATTTTAAGACATGTGTTCAGTTAAAAACCGGTATAGAAATTTTTTTCCTCCTCTAAGTTAACGTTGACTTAGTAGACTAGTTGGTAAGGTCTTGCAACAAAATAACCCGGGTTCATATCACTTTGAAGAAGTTTTCTTAAAATGACATTAAGTTGCACATCAACAGTGACAGTCAGAAATGTGTTTTATTTCTCGAAACGGTATGGCTAAATTCAATGAAAACCACATTTAATTTACCACAAGCAGTTGTCACACTCAGTCAGATAAGTGTTTCCGTGATACAGCCAGATACTTTCCGCTGATTCTCGGNAAGTGTTTCCGTGAAACAGCCAGATACTTTCCACTGATTCTCGGTGAAGTCATTTTCACCTATTTGAGTTGCTTGGATATTCTGTGACTCAGTGATTTTTTTTTTACTGTTTCAGGTTTAGTGAGGCTGATACTATTTTCTACATATTTACCATATTACATATTTTTTCATTGTGGTGTGAAACAGTAGTCTGATAAAACTATTGCGCTGGAGGAAAATTGCTTCTAAAAAAAAAATTAGTAAAAGTAATTTTAATTTAAATTTTTTCGTGCAGATATTTAAATTAAACAACATAAATACGTTTGCACAAAACTCACAATAATTGCTCATGTTATAAGAATACGCGATTCGGCCGTAGTTCAGTTTTAGATTCTGAGATAAAATTTGAAGTGAAAATACCCAGAGGTTGAACCATTTCTGCAGGCGAACCAAGTGTCGGATTCCAAAGAAACTGCAACATGCCACTCCTGTGACTTAAAGAAAAACTTAGGCTGAAACCACACTTTGTGTTGAAATAACGTCTTGAAAAGTGTACGAATCAAGATTTTAAGTTCAATCTTCCATACTTACGCTATAAAAACACGAGGAAATTAATTTCTCAATTGGTTTTGTAGTTTTATGTAGTTATCATCAATATAATGACACAATATCATAAAAAATTGTCAAAATACGTAATAAAAAAATAGGATCTTAAACAGCCTTGAGCCATTCATACCCAGCGTACACAGTTGTGTACACTACGCATGTGTAGGNAGGGGGTGGGGTAAGGGGGTGAGGGAAGTGAGCCAAAGGCGTGCTATAATCCTCAAAACTGTCACGCGACAGTAGCTACGACGCTCGTTTAAGTTTTAAGCAACAACGCTCGTCGAGATCAATCGATTGAGTGTATAAAACATTTGTGTGGCGTTGTTATAGTCAAATTGTGTAAGTTTAACGTAAAAAAAAAATTAAAAACTTAACACAATGTCGGCCTAAACTAGTAAAAAGCCAAGTCAAAATACAAAAATCGTAAACGGTTGGAAAGATCATCTCAAGAGAAATCCAGTGATACCCATGAAACCCCATATGATCCGAGTGAAGCGGTGCTGGGAACGTTAAAACAAACGGCCGTGTCCCCGACACAGCCACACGCCATTTTTTTGTGACAATTAGTATAGGAACAAGGTATGGCACTGCATTTATTGATGCTTAATAATGGTATAAACACCCTAATAAGACAACTTCAACAGGAAACTAAAAAGTAAAACCGGAAATTTTTAAATGCGCACGTTGTCCAGTATTCGGATTAAATGTATTTACGAATATTCTTATTTTATCACTAATCGCTTTAGCTGAGGTTGCAATGGCGTAGCGCTCCATCTCAAACGTTCTAGGCTCGAATCTTGGTTGGGCTTCCCACCTTCTTTAATATTAACCGAAACTTTTTAATTTACGTAGAGAGAAACAAATCTTTAGTTGTGCCACCCAGATCTTTGCTTGGAGCAACCAAAAAAGAACAACAAAACAATTTGCTTTCAACAACAAAATATTTCACTGCCCCTACACAAACATTTAATTTGGTTGCGCCATACAAACTTTGTTTGATTAAACAAAACCTTTTTCTAAGTGTACTGTATAAGCTGGCTTTCACGTTTACATTCTTAGGCATTATTTTGCTAAGACACTTTTGTGGTGAGATGGTCTCGCAATCCCAAGAAAATCCGTTTTGTGGTTCGCCGATACTTTTATTTTTTAAGTTATATGATAGCATTCAAAGTAAATGCATCCGAAAGATAAACACTAACAGAAGGCAGAAAAAGTACCCGACTTAAAATAAACTGATTTAGATGGGTTTCAATATTTTGAAGAAATTTGTTTGGCTTGCGCGAAATGTCTATAGATGTGCTTTAAAAATACTTTATATCACCGCAGCTTGCTAATGACCGGTCGCAGTATATGTTTTACCTTGCTACGTGATGACTATTGCTTCCTGCTGCTGTGAAGTGAGTGAAGAGATTTGGGCGGCTCTTTACATCGAGGTCTTGAGAGACGATCAGGATGAAAGTTAGTATCGAACAGACCCGGAATGCAAGGGCGGGCGAAACGGGAGATTCCCGAGAAAACCCGCCGACCAGCGGCATCGTTCAGCACTATTCCTACATGCAAAAATCTGGGGGTGGCCCTGCCGGAAATCGAAGGCGGTTCGCCATGGTGGAGCGCCAGTAGTCTAACCACTCCCCCGCCGTGGCCCCCTACCGCTGTAGTTATGAGCAAACGGCATCATACATTTAACAGTTCACAAGCCGCCATTGTAGAGACACGTTTTACCCGTAGAGGAGAAAATGGAGGAGAGTGCACACCCAAGTTGAGCAGTAGCCACGTCATGTCCCAACATTCGAATGCTTTATGCTAGTACGACTATCATAAACGACGTGGATAGGATTTGAGGTTAAAACCCTGGATATGTAAACCAGTGCTTTGATATGTCTATGTACTTCCTCTAACTAATTTGCAATGTTATTATATGATTTTAAAATAGGTAAAAGTATTTTTGTCATATAAAAGGACTTCTCTTTTGAGAATTAAGATACAAGCAAACACGTTCATTAGTGTTGACCATGTGACTTTGACAGTTGCATTGGTGTGGGACAGGTCAATGTTGGACACAAGCGCAGAAGACAATAATCTATGGGGCCACGGTGGTGTAGTGGTTAGACTACTCTCCTCCCACCTAAGCAAATTGGGTTCAATTCCCAGTGGGGTCACTCCAGGCCTTTTGCATGTGGGAATCGTGCCGGACTGTGCCGCTGGTCAGCGGGTTTTCTCGGGGATTTCCTGTTTCCCTCACCCCTTCATTCCGGAGCTATTCCATACTCACCTCACTTCTCCTCAATGTTAAGAACACCCGAATCTCATGAACTCCCCTCCACACCACGATAATCTTGCTACCTCATCTTCAGTCTATGGTTTTACCAATGATCTCACTCAAGGCCGTGTAGGACGACGTAGAGAGAGTGTTCCCGCTGCGACCCAGAGCGCGGTTCTTGAGTCCCACAGAGCGTGTGTGTGAGTGTGTTTCTGGCCAGACTTGACCGCAATCCGCGCGAGGGCGGGCGACACGCGTTTGCATTTAGCGCGATTCCGGACGACGCGTCGCCGNGGAGGGCGGACCACCTAGCGAGAGAGGCTGGCGCAGGCTCGCGGGGCGGCCGAAGGTCGGCTTGACCCGGTGACCCTGTGGCGCCCAAACAAGGCGCGCCAGCGGCCATTGGTCGCCCGCCGCCGAGCTGACATCTCCACAACACGCGCCGCGGAGAGCAGCCAAGTGGGAGCGGAACCAATCTCCCCCCATACCCCTCATGACTTTCATCCTCTCATTCCCAATCCTATTACGATTCCTGGGGGATTTGCCGTCTCCGCAGACCAGTTAGCGTCGTTGCATAGCGCGCTCTCAGAGTACTTAATAATACAAAGGTGAAACAGTCGCTTGTACAGCGAACTAATGCAGCACACGCCAACAAAATGACGTCACCGACCAACAACATACGCTGAGAGAAAAGCCAACAAAATATTTGTTTGTATAGGGCCAAAAATATATTTAGTTGGCCCAACAAAATATTTTGTTTAGTAAACAAAACTTGAAATGAAACCAAATTAAATTTGATCATATGGCTAAATACACACTTGAATTGACAAAACATCTCTGTTGGGCCAAAATAAACTAAATTGTCAACAAAATATTTACTTTAATAAAATGTATACACTTTTTT
>NQII01006578.1:71487-100178 GCA_002778355.1 Clitarchus hookeri
TGTCCACACGATCGTTGACACGTTGCATGTGAATGGTATTTATGACTAGTGCTGTACAGAAGAAAGATATCAGTTCCAGTCTTACTTGTAGCTAATCTGATTTGTAGCATTTTCTACGCCTCTTCGACGTGATTGGTTAATGCCAATATCATCTAGCACTCAGTACGGTGTTAACTGGTTGCAAGACAAGTATTGAACACAAGTTCAGCACATACCACAAAATTGCGTGAGTGCAACACCAGAACTCAGAAATTAATGTGTGACCGAACGGGTAAAGTTTCAGAGGAAATGATTTAGTGATAATGTGAAACATGACTGGAGCTATTTTCCTCGTCTGAGGCACAGAAGCAAGGATGCGTGCGATAAGGGCGACATTAGCACGCGCATCAAGTGCTCCATCGCCGCTACGTGCAAGGCAGCACTAACAAAGTGTGTATGTGTAGAGATTTGGGCGGTCTCGAGAGCCGGTGAAAGTGAGGCGAGGTGAGTATGGAGCAGAGCCGGAATGCTAGGGCGGGGTAAACGGGAGAACCCGAGAAAGCCCGCCGACCAGCGGAATTGTCTGTCACGATCCCCACATGCTAAAATCCGGGAGTGACCCCATCGGGAATCGAACTCGGTTCGCCTAGGTCGGAGGCGAGTAGTCTGACCACTACACCATCGCGGCTGCAGCACCGACGAAGGATACATTTATTAAACAGGCGCGAAAGGGCGAGTACGTCGTTTATTGGCCGCGCGAATATCTGGTAACAGACATAGTGCCTGACTGCTAGGAGAGATCCCGTTGGCAAGGCCACCATGCGACTAGTTAGTTAATCTTCAGGTGCTGACTGGCTAAGTACCTTACGCCGTGTTGCTGGCAAGTGAGTTCATTTTGTTGACGCGTGCGACTGCAGTTCGCGATGTACACAGTAGTATTGCTTCTGTAACCATACGTAATCTGAGGCATTGAACTAGCGTGGAGTTATTTTCGTCATGCTATCTATGAGACTTCAAGCAGTGAACACATATTATTATTATTAAACATTTCAGGGCACGGCCTCTTACGAGTTTTACAGGTATTTTGGTACTATATTTTCAAACAGAGCAGTCTGAAAATTCTGTTTTTCAGTTCAATAGCTCCAAATAATGTATACAATATGTGAGTTTTTTTTAACTTGAAAGTCGTACTGCAGACTAGTCTAAAGGGCGATTTCATGTATCAGAAGAAATTAGTTGGTAATAAAATGCGGTCACAATTGGCATAACCTATAAGTTTATTTAATATTTGTGTATGTGTGTGGCTGAAGGCGCAGCGTGCATCTGATTTGTATAACTTGCTATAACTATCTGCGGTCTTCTCTTCTGGAGTATTTTCAAATATTATTAAAACTGTGAAATAGTAAATTGAGGACAACCGTAAAGAACCAAGTAGTGAAGTCAATACGTTTTTCCTAAAACCAACCACAAATTACTCTTATCTATGTTCAGAGGGTCAATTTCCTCGTTCTGCTGCGTTTGATTTATATTACGTTATTCCTTCGGAACCTATCAGATAGCTTAGCTTGTTTTTCGAATGTACCCTTCTGCTAACTATTTATGATGTGTGAGCATTAATTGTTTTTATTATAAACGCGTATCCCCAACAGTTTTTCTATAACTGTACAATGAGTAGAGTTTTCTTTCATTTTGCAGATCATTTTTTATTATCATAGTAATTTACGAACAAATGTTTATCACATTTTTCAAAAATATAAAACCAGTCAAGCATTGCTATCCATGAAAGAGAGCTATGATTTTATAAGCGCACGCCAATTATACACCCTTCTGTGTGACGGGCAAGTCTCCCTACCATAAAAACAACATTCCATTGCGAGATAGTAAATATGTGAATACCTCCGTTATGAGTGGCGAGCGGCGAGGTACGGGCGGCTCTTAACATCGAGGTCTTACCTTCGTCACGACTCATGCACTATTCGTTAAAGCGTTACAGATAATCCCTCATAACAAACCGCTGTGTCAGGGAGAGTACACACACAAAAAGAAATACAGCACCAAACAAAAGTTTTTATCTGCAACATCTGAAATCATAAATTAAATTTGATGTACAAGAGTTACAGATCATTAAATGTATGATTTGTATTGCCCATTACATAAAAAATAGCGTGCCAAGGAAATACGGCGGCTACGGTATAAATTACATTTATTTTACGGCTGCTCAGTTTCAGAATGCTGCAGAATTTAACGGAATATGTTTACAAAACGTCGGAGCATGCCNATTTATTTTACGGCTGCTCAGTTTCAGAATGCTGCAGAATTTAACGGAATATGTTTACAAAACGTCGGAGCATGCCTGCATGTCCCCGAGAATAACGATGATACTTTTAAGCTCCACATAAATTTCTTCCCTCCAATTAACCAGTGCTTCAACNGCATGTCCCCGAGAATAACGATGATACTTTTAAGCTCCACATAAATTTCTTCCCTCCAATTAACCAGTGCTTCAAGTGGTCACGAATTCAACTCCCGTTAATAAGCGACTTGGTATACGACAGATGTGTGTAGCAGGCGGTCGGCGGCGAAAGCTGGTTCCAGTTCGAGCAGTGCCACGATTTTATTGGTTATTTTTTTATTTTTTTTTTGGAGATGAACACGGACGAAGACGCGATAAAATTTCACTACCAGCCGATATCTACCAAGTTAAACTTGTACTTCATATTTCTTCTCTGGCAAAGCAGATATTTGAAAGAAACCAACGCAGGAACGTCTACGGTAAGATTGGTGCGCAACCTAAGTGCATCTGAAACAATTATAAAGTTCACTTGCGTGGATATTTGTTTCCCCTCTTAACACTGATTCTCCCTACAACATATGCCCACAACAACAAAAAAAGGGGGAATATTGTAGATGACAGTAAAGGTGTGCCTTTTTGAATGCTACTTCTCCCTGTAAACTATGCCCAAAACAAAGCAAAACGAATGTGACGACAGCAAAGGTAATACATCATTAGCTTAGTGTAATTCCTTTTATTCGGGGCCATTGAAATCATAATGTATTCGCGATTGCATTATACACCGATAAACCATTCACACTAAAAGTTAAAACCATTTATTGAGGCAGGTTGTCTACATCACCTTTATTAAGGATTTGGTCATGGGGTCATCTTAGGTATTGAAAAAATTAATTATATAGGATATAAAGTCAATAAGAGAAAACCATTGCGTTATTCATAAAATTGACTACTGCGTGATAATTTACTGACTTCATATTATTACCGGCGTTAATGATCGACTCATGTAGTTCTGATTTTCAAGGAAGACACGCAAACCGTTTCAGTCAGTTAGCAGTGGTAATTTCAAGTCAACTGTTTTGTCAGGAATACGTATATTGTTTCGGACTATTTTGTACGTGGAGCTATCTCGAGTGACGGTCAGAAGATATTAAAAAATGCAGTAATAGATAGTACCATTTTATTGCAGTTCTGTCCAATCTTTGACAGTTTTTCTGATGCCATTATGGGTTCCAATACGACAGCATGAGTAACCGCATTCGAAGTTGGAAAATTCACGTGATCTCAACAGCATCTGAAATATTATAGGAGGCTTGGATCACTTTGTGAGTTTTTTTTTTTAACTATATTTCATACGGATCTGCAGTCCGAATAGAAAAAAAATTTTTATCTTAACAATATTTTCGAACATTTTAAATTCAGATTGATGTGCTTTGAAGATTAGTTGGCTTCTCCAACAAACTGATTGCTCTTTACTTGCCGAGCCTACAAAGGCATACACACTTACTTACAATAAGCCACCAGTGTCAAACATAACTGAGAGCTGCAAAATATTTCGTGGTAATTCGCGCTGCCAAAATGTTTAACTCGTTCATTCTCCGTGTCCATGATTAAGGACATGTCGCACTTGAAGGATATTCATGGTCGGCACTGTACACGACAAGNCGTTCATTCTCCGTGTCCATGATTAAGGACATGTCGCACTTGAAGGATATTCATGGTCGGCACTGTACACGACAAGGAATCAGTTGCCAGTGTTTTGAGCGTCTTCCTTCCGAGTAATCTGATTTGTGGAAGTTCCTGCATCTGTAATTCGAGAGTGGTTAGAGCTGACACCAACTAACTCGCAGTACGTTGTTCACTGGTCGTGAGAAGCACGCTCGACACAGGTCATTCATAGCTGCGAGACACCCGCACATTCGCGCAAGCAAACCGCATTAAACGAAAATGGGACACATGCCGGANGGTCATTCATAGCTGCGAGACACCCGCACATTCGCGCAAGCAAACCGCATTAAACGAAAATGGGACACATGCCGGACTATAACGATACTGTGTAGCAGCCTTCGTTGTATGATTCGTTCATGGTGATAATTATTTTCGCAGATCAGTGTATATACAATGTTGATGTTACCAACTGAACTAAAATCGAAAAGAAATTGTGTGAAATTTGAAGACATGTATTCAGTTAAAAACCGGTATAGAAATGTTTTTCCTCCTTAAGTTAACGTTGACTTAGTAGACTAGTTGGTAAGGTCTTGCAACATAATAACCCGGGTTCAGATCACTGTGAAGAAGTTTTCTTAAAATGGCATTAAGTTTCACATCAACAGTGACTGCCAGAAATGTGTTTATTTCTCGAAACGATATGGCTAAATTCAATGAAAACCACATTTTATTTACCACAAGCAGTTGTCACACTCAGTCAGATAAGTGTTTCCGTGAAACAGCCAGATACTTTCCACTGATTCTCGGTGAAGTCATTTTCACCTATTTGAGTTGCTTGGATATTCTGTGACTCAGTGATTTTTTTTTTACTGTTTCAGGTTTAGTGAGGCTGATACTATTTTCTACATATTTACCATATTACATATTTTTTCATTGTGGTGTGAAACAGTAGTCTGATAAAACTACTGCGGTGGAGGAAAATTGCTTCTCAAAAAAAAAAAAATTAGTAAAAGTAATTTTAATTAAAATTTTTTCGTGCAGATATTAAAATTAAACAACATAAATACGTCTGCACAAAACTCACAATAATTGCTCATGTTATAAGAATGCGCGATTCGGCCGTAGTTCAGCTTTAGATTCTGAGATAAAATTTGAAGTGAAAATACCCAGAGGTTGAACCATTTCTGCAGGCGAACCAAGTGTCGGATTCCAAAGAAACTGCAACATGCCACTCCTGTGACTTAAAGAAAAACTTAGGCTGAAACCACACTTTGTGTTGAAATAACATCTTGGGAAGTGTACGAATCAAGATTTTAAGTTCAATCTTCCATACTTACGCTATAAAAACACGAGGAAATTAATTTCTCAATNAAGTGTACGAATCAAGATTTTAAGTTCAATCTTCCATACTTACGCTATAAAAACACGAGGAAATTAATTTCTCAATTGGTTTTGTAGTTTTATGTAGTTATCATCAATATAATGACACAATATCATAAAAAATTGTCAAAATACGTAATAAAAAAAANTTGTAGTTTTATGTAGTTATCATCAATATAATGACACAATATCATAAAAAATTGTCAAAATACGTAATAAAAAAAATAGGATCTTAAACAGCCTTGAGCCATTCATACCCAGCGTACACAGTTGTGTACACTACGCATGTGTAGGNAAAAAAATAGGATCTTAAACAGCCTTGAGCCATTCATACCCAGCGTACACAGTTGTGTACACTACGCATGTGTAGGTAATTTTTGATCTGTGCTGCACACCGCGAAGCACAATGATCAATTAAATTAACCTGCGGATAAATAATTCCCAAACCATCTTACTTGTCTATGTCATAATTGATTCACATAACTGTAGCCGAACACGTGGCCTACAGCTCATTGGCTATGACAACAAAACAAATTTTGTGGTCTACTTAAGTACAGCACAAATAATAAATTTTTTTGTTTCCAACATCTGAAACAGTAAATTAAAGTGCGTCTGAAAGGGTTAAGGTGGCCGCCTGTCCAGGCCGCCAAACGGCGTACAGAACTTCGGCAGTATAAAACTGCTCCACACGCTTGAGTGACGTTTGCCTAGGAATAGCATTTAATAAACATTGCACGCGTGTATGCCAATTTCAGGCTCTCCGTTTATCTCCAAAGCCAATTTTTCNGGAATAGCATTTAATAAACATTGCACGCGTGTATGCCAATTTCAGGCTCTCCGTTTATCTCCAAAGCCAATTTTTCTTAAGCGAAAATGGTTAAATCGGGTTTTTTTTTCACAGTCATTTTTAAGTTTGAACATCCCGTTGCAGAATCTTAAATAAGATATAAACAAGTACAGCACANGGAATAGCATTTAATAAACATTGCACGCGTGTATGCCAATTTCAGGCTCTCCGTTTATCTCCAAAGCCAATTTTTTCTTAAGCGAAAATGGTTAAATCGGGTTTTTTTTCACAGTCATTTTTAAGTTTGAACATCCCGTTGCAGAATCTTAAATAAGATATAAACAAGTACAGCACATTTTTGCTTTTAGTATTACTGCATAAAATTGCATGGTCACCGCATAAGGTGTCACAGAGGCGCGTTATCGAAGGGAAGACGGCGGACCAGTTTATTGATTTGCACCTAGAGGCTACGATGACACGTGTTGCGCATGCCTGGGTCGTCCTTAGCGTTCCCGTGCTTCTAAGGATCGGACGAGCAAAACACCTCCAGACAGGCGGCAAGGCTCGGCTTCACCTATTATGCAGAAATTCTCCGTTTTCGTGACATAACTTCAATTTCAGAAGTATTATTGGAAATGTTTGATTATATAAAATTTACAATTTACTAGTTGTTTAATACTTTTATATCTAATTTTTATTGTGTGCTATTTCCTGCTTGCAAATACTATTGATAAAATATAAATATGTTCCTGACTTTTTACAAGCAAATAACAAACAATTAAAATTACTCACCAAAAAATTAAACAACTCATAAAATGTAAATTTTCTATAATCGTACATTGTCGGTAATTACTATGAATCCGAAAATAAGACGCGGAAACGAAGAATTCCTGCAAAAGGGGTGAAGTCGAGCCTTAAGCGTAACTGCGAACGACTGGACTCGGGCCAAGTGCGAGGCGACGTGTTAGCCCCGGCGAAGGACAGAAAGCCAAACACACCAGTGCTTCTCCGAGGCTGTTGTTACGTCTAGGGGCCGTTATCTGCGGCAGACGCATCTTTCCTCTCTCGCCCGGGATAAATGTCATCGCGATAGCCTCTCTTGGTCCGTCGCCGCTACGAGACTCGCATCCTCCGGCGACTCTGTTCCACGCAGCGGGTTGTGTGTGTGTGTGTTTCCAGGACGGGTGGAGGGAAGGACACGCGGATTTACAGAGGCGAGGACAGGCTGTTCGTCATCAGCCTAGGGACAAGTGTTTATTTTCGCGAAAATATTTTAATGCCCAGTTGTATACCAANCGTTCGTCGTCAGCCTTAGGGACAGGTGTTTTTTTCGCGAAAATATTTCAAGACCAGTTGTACTCCAAAACACTTTTGTTCATATGCACTTTCGTGGTTGCGTGATTTCAAACGTCAGGCGCCTGTCCGTGAATCAGGGACGTTCAGTATCGGAGAACTTTATTACGATTGGCCCAGTCAAATAAGAACATGTCCTTCTCAAGTAGATACGCGGCCAATAACCAAAGGAAGTGGTGGTTGTGAACGCAGGATATTGAAGTCTAGCATGGCCGTAAATATTTCCGAGGAAAAACACCTGTCCCTGGCCATCAGCTTGGGGACTCCTTCCAGCGGTCTCCGTGCCAAAGCCGGCCACGGCCGAGCCCGCTGTTCTTGCGAGCCCATGCGCACGACGATATATATTTCCCGTGTCTGAGGCACAGCGACACGGGCGACAATAACACGAGCGCCCGGCGCCGCTTCGCTAAGGACTGGGAAATTTCGCGAATCAATTTTAGGACAAGCTGGACTTCCAAACACGTGTACATTTCTGTTGTGTTTGCAATTGGATCACAGTTTATTAGACGCGCTCGGGTGAACTCTGAGCCGATAACAGACCTGGAAAGAAGCAAGTACCAAGTGCCGTGCCACGTAGCCTGAGGTAAAACTGGCTACACGCTGGGGCAGCCAATGAACACAAAGCCGTGCAAATTAGATGTGTGGAAGTAGGACTTTATTACACGAGATGAANAGCCTGAGGTAAAACTGGCTACACGCTGGGGCAGCCAATGAACACAAAGCCGTGCAAATTAGATGTGTGGAAGTAGGACTTTATTACACGAGATGAAAGCCCACGGGTTACGCTACGACTGTAATGTTTTACTTTTCTGCTACCTCTTCAGTAAACTGCGCAGGCGACATGTAAAAATGTTATATTTTTACCATATTCACTATTTTTTCTCTTATAACACACCTAATATGATAAAAACAGACTGAACGGGCTAGATAATCTGNTTTACCATATTCACTATTTTTTCTCTTATAACACACCTAATATGATAAAAACAGACTGAACGGGCTAGATAATCTGTTTTTGTCTTTTCTGGCAAATGCCGAGTTCCCTGGAAATTTATTTGCTGAGATACGCATAAACGCGCAAACAACAAATGCACAGAAAATATGTCCCGGACTACTAATTATTCTCCGCGTTTGAGGCCGAGAAGTGCGAGAGTGATGGGCTAGCAAAGTTCAATGCAGGGTTCTTAGGAAATTTTATGTATCTGTCGCGTACATTTTGAGATACAGCGCTTTGAAAAGGGCTATTTTATGGCGTTTCTAATGTTCGTGACGTTTTGAAAGCACCCAACAAGCCTCCCCTGAAGAGAGTGTTGTTTTCGTTGATAACATATTGGACGCTTTTTTAGTAGTTTCGTGGAAAAACGCATATTTCAAACACTGTGCAACGCAGTTCAAGCGCCAGGTAGGCGGAGACATGAAGGTAAACTAGTAATATCCCACAGAAGTGTAATTCGCGTACTCACTTGTACTGTATTTCATATACATTTTGCTGATTTAGAAAAGAAAGGAATACTATTATATTAAAATTAGATATTTTTAGAGTGCAGTCCTTAGAATGCAATAACTATTCTTTCAGGGCATGTGTTGGTGTTGTAAAAAATNATTAGATATTTTTAGAGTGCAGTCCTTAGAATGCAATAACTATTCTTTCAGGGCATGTGTTGGTGTTGTAAAAAATATTCAGGTGTATCCAGGTTCGTAAATGGATGTAGGTCTTAATAATTTAAAAAAAGTAAATTTTTATTTCNAAAAAATATTCAGGTGTATCCAGGTTCGTAAATGGATGTAGGTCTTAATAATTTAAAAAAAGTAAATTTTTATTTCCTACATTATTTACAATATTAAAAAAATTAATACAATTTGTTTTCCGAAATTTACTAAAACGTAGTTTTACAAGACGCCTGAGGGGCGTATCCGAGATCGTGAGAGATGAGTGTCTTAATAAAAATAAAATAACTAAATATGATTTTTAATTTAGTCACACAGTAATTATTTACAGCAATAATCTACCTATTTTCACTATTACTATTTTATTTCTCAGTGAGCGCAACTTTCAATGTATATTTTTATTCTAATTAACGTCCTTCTCAATGCCTATGTTTGGCTACAGTCAATTAACTCATACTCATCATTTACACACTTTCGGTCTGTCTGTTTCCATCATTTGTAATGTATTTCTCTCACGTATCCAATTCAATAGTCCAGCCTGTCAGTGGCACTATTCGCTGCGCCGATGCTCGCAGTCACAAATTTTCCTCCCGCTGGTCACTTCTCCCGCCGCTTGTTTCTCTTCTGGCTCGTCGTTTATCGCTGAAACTCCAACCACTCATCCAATCATCAACTCCCGGGTCGGAGGCCCGTCGCACTTTTATACTAGCTGGTCTTGACCTGGAAGGTTTGCCGCACCACGAGTCACGCTAAGAGAAACTAGGGCAGTAAATCACTACAAATTATTCAGATAAATGCAGAAATTCAATTTGTTGAAGGTCAGGAGCGCTTGCCGCAAAGTGATTATCGTGGCGTTACGCTTTTCGTAACAATATATGAGCATCTTGGATTACCGCTCGCCTGTCATTCAAACATTCCTTGTGACTCGCCGCCCACTATCATATAACTCTGTCCACTTCCGCTCTCTCGCGCGGGACAAGCCAGCGATTGCGTAACACTACTATATTACAACTACATTCTCATTAAGTACATAGAGGTGATATGGCGAAACGATTCCTTTGATGTAGACACAGCCATTCGCTTTCTGACTGGGCTAGTTTCTATACATAGACATTTTGTATGATTGGCTGTTGCTAGCTGTTGGTTGAGCTGCCACCTGGCAAGTAACTTACCTGGCATTGATTGGCGAAAGGCGTCGCGCCATGTTACTGGCCAGTGGCACCATTTTGCTGGCATTTACGGCTGGAGCTCGCGGTATAGTCCATTCACGGTAATTTCCAACTTTTCTGAAANTGGCACCATTTTGCTGGCATTTACGGCTGGAGCTCGCGGTATAGTCCATTCACGGTAATTTCCAACTTTTCTGAAAGCCTGCCAAAGATCTACTTCCAGGATATTCCTCCGCCTCATGCAAACAAAGCTTATCCGGATTTAAAAAATTACACCAAAGGGACAATGCACTGTATTCGTGCGCATTCAGCGCAATAATATGTTGCATGAAAACGATTCCTTACTATGTAGTACTAACACACCTAATTTCTCACTGTTCTATTAATATTAATTATAAATGAAATATCGTNCGATTCCTTACTATGTAGTACTAACACACCTAATTTCTCACTGTTCTATTAATATTAATTATAAATGAAATATCGCAATTTACAGATAAAATTAAAGTAAATGTTCAATTTATCCAAAACTAAGATACAGAAGTACAAAATGCTTGTGATTTAGGAATATTGTGCATATTTAGGAAACAACCGAGCACGTCATTCATGGGGTGATTTTTCAAAGGTTTGATTCAAAAAGTGCGAAGAAACCGCGATTGGGCTATAGAAAGGTCTGTTTCACTTCCGTACTTTCAAGTATTCTGTGGCCACGTGTTTAAATGTGTGACATTTGTTTATCAGATACTACTTCTCTTGCAACACAGCCACGCTTCGCAGCTGCCCAACTTACCTAAACTAGCACCAAGAGATGGCACACACTATTTTAGCTTACCCACGGCTCGAACACGGAAACTATTGTCAAAAGGGTAACTAACGCCTTAACGACCTCTTCCACAACACGGGTCACTTTTACATATTAACTTCATTTATTGTTTTTAATTTTAGAAAGTTGTTAAAAATGCGAGGAAGTAATACATTAAAATTTATTAATTATATGGAATGAAAACTACGTAATGAATGACAGTTTCGATGTCAGCAATAAACGCAATAAATAAACCTACACAAGCAACAAAGACGTTGGCGAAATACTATGGTACTCAGAACGAAAGATAACATCAGCATGTGGACGTGTGAAGAGCTATCCCACGGCATTAAGAGAGCGTTACAATTTGTTTTATGCTAATAGAGCAATTGAAAGGCCTCGACAGTTACGTTATTTGCAACCGGGATTGGCGCCCGTCCTGAAAAGGTAAACTATGTNCGATTCCTTACTATGTAGTACTAACACACCTAATTTCTCACTGTTCTATTAATATTAATTATAAATGAAATATCGTAATTTACAGATAAAATTAAAGTAAATGTTCAATTTATCCAAAACTAAGATACAGAAGTACAAAATGCTTGTGATTNTAATTTACAGATAAAATTAAAGTAAATGTTCAATTTATCCAAAACTAAGATACAGAAGTACAAAATGCTTGTGATACACGGCATATTTAGGAAACAACCAAGCATGGGGTGGTTTTTCAAAGGTTGGATTCAAAAAGTGCGAAGAAACCGCGATTGGGCTATAGAAAGGTCTGTTTCACTTCCGTTCTTTCAAGTATTCTGTGGCCACGTGTTAAAATGTGTACATGTTTTTTTATCAGATACTACTTCTCTTGCAACACAGCCACGCTTCGCAGCTGCCCAACTTACCTAAACTAGCACCAAGAGCCGGCACACACTATTTTAGCTTACCCACGGCTCGAACACGGAAACTATTGTCAAAAGGGTAACTAACGCCTTAACGACCTCTTCCACAACACGGGTCACTTTTACATATTAACTTCATTTATTGTTTTTAATTTTAGAAAGTTGTTAAAAATGCGAGGAAGTAATACATTAAAATTTATTAATTATATGGAATGAAAACTACGTAATGAATGACAGTTTCGGTGTCAGCAATAAACGCAATAAATAAATCTACACAAGCAACAAAGACGTTGGCGAAATACTATGGTACTCAGAACGAAAGATAGCATCAGCATGTGGACGTGTGAAGAGCTATCCCACGGCATTAAAAGAGCGTTACAATTTGTTTTATGCTAAGAGAGCAATTGAAAGGCCTCGACAGTTACGTTATTTGCAACCGGGATTGGCGCCCGTCCTGAAAAGGTAAACTATGTTTTGCAATGGTAAATAGGCCAGACGTGCAACTCAGCTTTCGATTGTTCCCGGGATGACTGGATATTATGGTGAGTGTATGGGAGGAGCGGGATTAGAAAACTAGCGTCCGAGCAATAAAGCTTGTCCCAGGAAGCAAGTGCGACAGCGAGCATTAAGTAACTGGTGAGTTTTCATGCGTGCTGCTAATAAACACGCACACACATACAAACATAACAAAGGAATAAACTGTCGAGTCGTCTATTCGTGTGCCCAAGGAACAAAACTATATAAAAATAAAAGATGGGGAAAATATTTTCTTCCAAAACGATTACCTCTGAATTATTTCAAGAAAGTCTTACCAAAAAAAAAATGTTATGCACACGAATTTAACATAATATTTTACATACGAAAATCTTCACAGTAAAAAAATTCACAGCTCATGTCGAATCAAGGGAATGCATTTACATAAAGCACGTTAACTTAAACTTATCATACTTATTGCAACATTTTATTTCATTCATAACGCATTACACTAGAAATGGAATAGATCTTTAATTCTTCCCAGGTAAGTGGTTACCGATATAACTATTAAAACTTCTCGTAATTATCTAACTTAAATTCAGAAAGTTTCCTTCCGCGAAGGGAGGAGGGATGAGATTTATTCGCGAAGGAGCATAAAAAAAATTTATATGTATTTTGTTTATCACAAGGGGCACCTATTTTTCGCGAAAAGATTTCAGGACAAGTTGTCTTCCAACGCACCTTAGTTCAGAACCACTTTCGTGATTGGTTCATTTGAATTGTTACAGGCTATTCACGGTAAAGTGAGCACTTTTTGAAGCCCTCTCATTTGGAATAATGGTTAATAAGTATACTTTATTATAGCCTTAGACGTTAACTTTCGAGTCCGGTGAAATATATACACTGTGTTTATTACTTACATGGCAATATTTATTTTTAAAAATGGCGGAAGGATAAAAAATGACTGATAGGAAATATTGTAACTGGAGCCTCAAAAGTGCTCACTTTACCGTGATCAGCCTATACGGGTCTTATCTGTCCGCCCGTGAATCACGGACGGTCAGTAGCGGAGGAACTTGATTCTGATTGGCTCACTCACGTAACAGACCGTCTTCACACAAAGACAAGCGGCCAATAGTCAAATGAAGACTACAAGTGTGCGCGTATGATATTGAAGACTAGCCTGCGCGTAAATCTTTTCGCGAAAAACAAGTGGCCCTACTTATCACACATCGAATTCGCTAGTGAGATTTAAAAACACCTGGCATTTCTAACAGCAGACTTCTCACTGGTGTAACTCGGTAGCAGCGCCGGGCTCTCCTAGCGCAATTTTTTTTTTTTTTTTTTTTTTTTTTTTTTTTTTTTAAAAAGGATGAGACTGAATCATGCTGCTTCTCGCGCTGCTGTCGACCTTGGAGTCAGCGGACCTTGACACGACACACACTCTCGCGTCCCGAACGTGGTTGTGCAAATACGCCGACGACTGCGAATGTTGGTCCAGTCATCGCCAGCGGGCGTCTTCTGGGAGCTAATTAACTTCGGTGACGTGGAGGAGCGTTCCGTGTTGGCAGCACTGGCTAAGCACGTGTTCGCAGTTCCGCAGAAATCTACGCTCGTATAGCCGTCTCTATTTGTTGACTTGTGTTTTGAAGAGAGTTGACTGTTTACACGCGAATAACGGAGTTTCAGTGTTGAAGTTGCCGAATTCTGAGTGGCTCGGTTGAATAAATAAACGGATTGTCACAAAAGCAGCAGTCAATGGAAAAGGAAAAACCACTGGGATGTACATACAATAAATACTTAAGTGCTATCGGGTGCACTAGGTTTTTCCGCGAAATATCACTGGGAATATGATCAAATATGAATTAGGACATGCCATCAAGTATTTTTTCGCGTACAATCCTATTTCCTCCGGAAATGTCACCTACTTTCTTCGGAGAACTGGCGATAAAGTCTAGAATCCAGACACTTCTGCTGCCGATGTCACGAAGCTGCCACCTTGCGAACACGAGAGCCTCGTTCGAATTGCGGGTAGGTTAAGCACACAAACCTCTCCTCAATTAGTCTACGTGGATAAGGTGCGGACACTAATAAAAAAATATAAAAAGCAAAAAACTCAAACGTAATCAAATAAACGATAAAACCATTATTTCCCCATACTTAAGTTAGAAGGAGATCCACTTACGCACTAAACTAACCTTAGGTCTATAAACGACAAGCATATCCGTGGGATGCTTACGGGGTTCGAATCCGGAACTTCAGTACCAATGCTTCAGCAACCTCGTGCGTAAATGCACCCAACTCAAACGAAACGCACTAACAGTGCCAGAGTCAGATATAAACACACACACACTTATAAAAAACATTATTTGAATATATATTGACGTTGACATTCCTCTTAGATTTCTGATCTATCGAGCTGACAGCAAACTGTTTGAATTCCAATGAACAAATGTAAATAGCGCAATTAGTTTTTTAAAAAAATGCAGAATTCGAAGAAAAAAAATGCATTCTCATTTCCAGAAACCGACAACACACATAAACGGAATATTTTGAGCATGATATTTGTATACACAGGAATGAAAAGAACAAAATACGCTGAAAGTAAAATGGCTATGAAGTCGCTTCTGCAGGATTATTTCCTTGGCAATTACCTGCTTAAAATAGATCGCTCTAGAAGCGTTTCTATCTAAAACCTTTATACACAATTCTGCTTTTGCGGAGTAATTTATTTAACTAATGTTGGCGAATGTGAGAACGTACCTGGCTGGTAAAGGCCATCNAAAATACGCTGAAAGTAAAATGGCTATGAAGTCGCTTCTGCAGGATTATTTCCTTGGCAATTACCTGCTTAAAATGGATCGCTCTAGAAGCGTTTCTATCTAAAACCTTTATACAGAATTCTGCTTTTGCGGAGTAATTTATTTAACTAATGTTGGCGAATGTGAGAACGTACCTGGCTGGTAAAGGCCATCNAATTCTGCTTTTGCGGAGTAATTTATTTAACTAATGTTGGCGAATGTGAGAACGTACCTGGCTGGTAAAGGCCATCCTGGACAGAGCATACTTCCAATGAGCGCGCTCGCGCACACACAACTGCGCATCGCGAATGAGTTCATCGAATAGCGTGTGGGTTTTCTCTGCCAGCGGACCGCAAGGACAGCTTGTCCATCTCGCTCTTTCCTTACCCCCACTTTCCTAAGTCCCGCCAACGTTCCGTTTTATCACGGCTTTCTTCCGGGGGGGAGGGGGGAAGACGCGCCACGAGGAAAACTTACTAACCCGCAAAACTTCCACAGATTAGGAAGAAAAAGTGAAGGCCTTCACAGACGCTGAAATTAATTTTTTTCGAAATAAATTTTTTGATACAAAACAATTATTTTACGATTATAGTTGTCAACTTATTATTTTTAACTTATAATTTTTTTGGAAACGACTAACATTGTAACATTAAGTATTTATTTGACCGAAAAATAGAAACATATGTTGTTTATAAACAAATATTTACTAATGTACCAATTTGCAGCAGCTGTTTATGTTACTAAATAATAGTAGAAACAACGCATGATGCCTCCAACCGTGTGAGGGGNTACCAATTTGCAGCAGCTGTTTATGTTACTAAATAATAGTAGAAACAACGCATGATGCCTCCAACCGTGTGAGGGACTTTTCTTATTGGACATTATTTTCTGCTATGTACAGTGTATGTCGTTGAATTCACTTCCTGTGCAATATGAGTAATGTTAAGAGACTCCTTAGGGTTCATAAATGGAGAATACGAAATTCTAGCTCCTCTGAAATATACTCAATACTCCCATACCCTATAACACAAAATTACTGTAGGTATAGCCACAATAACAACATTTTGCGAATTTAAATTATGCCTTCGAATGACGAACTTTATGTGTTACAAGCCCGGCTGGAATNTACCAATTTGCAGCAGCTGTTTATGTTACTAAATAATAGTAGAAACAACGCATGATGCCTCCAACCGTGTGAGGGGCTTTCCTTATTGGACATTATTTTCTGCTATGTACAGTGTGCGTCGTTGAATTCACTTCCTGTGCAATATGAGTAATGTTAAGAGACTCCTTAGGGTTCACAAATGGAGAATACGAAATTCTAGCTCCTCTGAAATATACTCAATACTCCCATACCCTATAACACAAAATTACTGTAGGTATAGTCACAATAACAACATTTTGCGAATTTAAATTATGCCTTCGAATGACGAACTTTATGTGTTACAAGCCCGGCTGGAATTGGTGTAATTGTACAAAAGTATTTCTGTGGAGTTGAAACGAAACACGTCGAAAAAGACATGACATTTTGGGGGAGAGGGGAAGGAACACGCCACAGGCACATTCGATTTAAAACACCTTCATTCCAAAAAAAACTTATTTCTTGAAAGAAAAGAAAGAAAATAAAAGACTCTCCGTGTAACCGATTTGGCCAATAATTTACCGCCGCAGCTATAAAACGCATATTTTTTGAAGATTACTTCCGGCTGTCAGCCTTGTTAGTTTTGAAACGGAAGCAACCCTTTATGAAGAGGGCAAAGATATGAGATTTTTTTGACGCACTGTACAGTGCACAGCCGAAGCGAAACAAAGATATAAATTTAAGGGAAAATGAATCTGCAATTGCCAATACTGTTTCCCTAGCTGGCGCGTGAAGTGCGCTGCGGAAGTTTGGTAGAAAACGNAAAATGAATCTGCAATTGCCAATACTGTTTCCCTAGCTGGCGCGTGAAGTGCGCTGCGGAAGTTTGGTAGAAAACGCGTTATTAAAAAACTATTGGATATTTTGTAGTTATTTCTAAACACGAAAACTTTAGGCTGTTAAACGCGCAGAAGATCACGCAATTGAACAGGCCTATAATTTCAGTTGGTCATAGCTTAGGGGCCTGCGAAATTCGCGTGATTTTGTGGCTGCAGGCTAAATTCAATCGGCCGACAACTTCTGTGGCTACTTCCAGGGACTTTTTTTANTTCGCGTGATTTTGTGGCTGCAGGCTAAATTCAATCGGCCGACAACTTCTGTGGCTACTTCCAGGGACTTTTTTTAAGCCAGTGGTGTTTACCGTCTCGTCGACAGCGGGGTCATTATTGACGGAGCAAGTGGCTCAGAGAAGCNTTTTTTTAAGCCAGTGGTGTTTACCGTCTCGTCGACAGCGGGGTCATTATTGACGGAGCAAGTGGCTCAGAGAAGCAGGAACGGGAAGGGAATTGGCCACGGCCTGTAGCATGGAACAATCCCAGCATTCGCCTGGAGGAATTTAAGGAAACCATTGAAAACCAAAATCAGGATGATCGGAGCCAAATTCGAACCCAGGTCCTACCAAATGCGAGTCCAAAGTTTAACCACTGCGTCACCTCGCTCAGTCTTAACGGCTGAGCAAACAATCTCCAGTAAAGAGGTCGCATAGGTAAATTACGCTTTATGATTGTCAGTAATGACAAATCGCGCTGAAGTAGTGAAATCTAGCAAGCTGCGAAAAAATAACACAAATTTTGCACGAATCTGGTAATCGCGTGTAATGATACTTAACTAAAGCATTTAAAGCCGTTTCTTTCAATACTGAAGACGTCCCAGCCGGTAAATGTAACTATTACAGACCTTCACTAATGTGAGTCACCTTGGGAGTCTGGGCATTGAAACTGACTATGTACGCGTGATTACAGAGCGGAGGACATAATTTCAGATCGACTTCTTCAGCCAACTATCGTTCGCTCCACGATCAACAAACATACCAAGATGTGGCTGTCGCAACATGTTGCGTAACAGGAGGTCAATTTCCGGAGCGCTGGTCGTGCCGCCAAAACAAGGGCCCTATTATTAAAATGTCAGCAAGGCTGGATGGGTAGCGCGGGCTGGAGGAGACTGAGGAACTCGTGACGACGTCGAACCGGCGGCAGCCTCGCGAGGCAAGCTCGGGCACGGGAACAATAGAGCGGGCGTGCAGGACCCGGGTTGGGAAACGTGCAGGCCGGACCGCTGGTTGGACGTCGTGCGACCAGTGATCGACCACCTTGTTCCAAATAGCCGTCGAAATTACCGCCGCCCGGCCGAAGGACGGAGTTAGGGATCACGTCCACGAGGGGTGGGCGTACCCTCCCGTCCACTAACGACGTCCACGTACAGAGGGCGCAATCACGGCGCCGACTATCACGCCGAGTAGTTTGGTTTGTCTCGACCAACGAAATCTTTGTCTGGATACACTTACGTGCCTGCAAAACTGGGATAGACGACCCTCTGCGAATTACACACGCCAGCGTCCCCTTGCGCTTCAAGCGTTGTATTCGTCAGCGATGGCGCNGATAGACGACCCTCTGCGAATTACACACGCCAGCGTCCCCTTGCGCTTCAAGCGTTGTATTCGTCAGCGATGGCGCATGGTGAACTGTTGCAAGGTAGGCTGGTGCTTGCTCACCACTGTACATTCTCGGTGCACGCAGCAGGAACCAATAACCGCTGTGGAGCCTAGGGAAACTAAATGTATTTCGACAATTCACAACTAGCAGACAAGGTACCCCTTACACACGTCCTGNATAGACGACCCTCTGCGAATTACACACGCCAGCGTCCCCTTGCGCTTCAAGCGTTGTATTCGTCAGCGATGGCGCGTGATGAACTGTTGCAAGGTAGGCTGGTGCTTGCTCACCACTGTACATTCTCGGTGCACGCAGCAGGAACCAATAACCACNTGTTGCAAGGTAGGCTGGTGCTTGCTCACCACTGTACATTCTCGGTGCACGCAGCAGGAACCAATAACCACTGTGGAGCCTAGGGAAACTAAATGTATTTCGACAATTCACAACTAGCAGACAAGGTACCCCTTACACACGTCCTGTGGCGTCACCGGCCGATATACGTTTTAGTGGCGGAAGTGTAAACTAGCAAGCAACAGTTCACCAGACGCCACTGTTCGGCAGGTTTGTTCGTACGTAAAACGGCAGACAGCTACATGTGTCGTAAGGACGGCAGGTTATCGTGTAACTCGGCGTTACTGGCGAAGTTGGAATTTTCACGTTTGGCTATTTCAAGGATGTGCATCGACTACAAGAATTCCGCTAAAATACAATATAAAAGTACGACCAAGGAGTACATAAGTGCATGAGGATGAAATAAAGGTCTTCTTTTTATGGGGCACATTCATTCACTGATTGGCTGCGTGAGGCTCTGGGAAAGGGCTTTGTTTCTGATTGGCCTCCGCTAGCTGCGAAAGATCACCTGTTGGCTGGGCTGCCGCTCGGCGAGTAAGTTACGAGGCGCTGATTGGTGAACGATGTTCCGTCGTGTTACTAGCCACTGAAACCATTTTGCTGGCATATGAGGCCAGAGTTTGGCGTGGACCGATAAAACCACGCGATACTTAAGAATACAGAAGTGTAACAGCCGCCAGACGCACACGCCAGAAAAATGGCGTCACCGGCCAGCAACATGTCGGAATGCCGTTTGCCAACCAGCTCCTGGTAACTCGCTTGCTAGCCTGCAGCCCAGCCAACAGGGAGCCTTTCGCAGCACGCAGTAACCAATCAGACACAAGGCCCGAACCCAGAGCCTCCGCGCAGCCAGTCAGCGAATGAGAAGGTCAGCATCAAAGGAACCGTCACGCAATTACACTTCTGTATATTCTTATATTCTGTGATGTAACATAGGTAACTGGGAAAGCTGAGTCCAACGGGACTTGTGTTCCTGTAGTGCGACACACTTCTAGGTAGCTTGTCTTCAACGCCGGTAATTGTGTACCGGCCTCGAAGTGTCAGCAGGTCACGGAATGAAATCGAGGCGGTGTTGGAAGCTCTAGTCAAGGCTGTAAACTATGGAAACGGGAGAGTAAAGGGAATAAAACCTGGCGCTGGAAACACGTGACAACGCCTACTCGATACTCCACGCACGGGGCGACCCACGCGCGACTCGGCTACGTGTCAAGAGCTGGTTTGGTTTTCCCGGAACACAAAGTAAGCACACAGAAGGGAAATGTTGCGCCTGATGAGTGAGTGAGGTGGCTCTTATGGTCCATACGGTATAAGAAGGCCACATTCTGACAGTCAGTGATTGGCAACTTGAAGTATACGAAACAAACAAAGTGCCATTTACAAATTTCCTGTATCAACTGATGCACGAACGAACAAAAGTTAAAATTACGTTGGCTATTCTGAGTGCACTGCCGTGCACATCAGAAAAGCAGAAAATACGTAGATAAGAAAGAGTTCTTAGATTTATAAATACATTTTATTTTAAAAGGTCACAAAACAATTGTTGTTAGTGTTAAAAACTAAATTTCGTGATAATGTAGTTATGTATAGGTGTTCAAAATGAAATGTACAATAAAACGATACGACGTGGAAAAGTTTTCTGAAGTTTTGCTAACTCCAGAAAGCTTTTTCACGTCGTATCATCCCTCTCCAACCTCGCTTTCAACNGTGGAAAAGTTTTCTGAAGTTTTGCTAACTCCAGAAAGCTTTTTCACGTCGTATCATCCCTCTCCAACCTCGCTTTGAACACGTCCTTGATATTAATTGCAAAAGCATACAAAAATATTGCATAATATTGTTGAATTATTTTTTTTAATAATTTGACGAAACGACACTAATTTGAAATATATTTCCAGCCCGTAATATAAGAACTATCAACTTTAAAAAAGNCACGTCCTTGATATTAATTGCAAAAGCATACAGAAATATTGCATAATATTGTTGAATTATTTTTTCTAATAATTTAACGAAACGACACTAATTTGAAATATATTTCCAGCCCGTAATATAAGAACTATCAACTTTAAAAAAGAAGCTATCTGNACGAAACGACACTAATTTGAAATATATTTCCAGCCCGTAATATAAGAACTATCAACTTTAAAAAAGAAGCTATCTGTTGACCAAAAAAAGGATTGCTCAAACTTCGCAGTGACGTGCTGTGCGCGCTATCTGTAGGATATTTTGCGTGGTATTATCAGCCAGAAATGAACTGCTTTCCTGCGCGATATATAACGAATTTACAAAATGATGCCAATAGTTATATTTTTCCACGAGCTCTGTATAATTTTTAAACTAACATATATTTCATGTACAACGATTTGGATTACAAGTAATTTATATTTGGCCGGTAATCGTTCGTCTACGTAAATTATACGCCATATTGTTCTCTCGAAACTCATCTCCTTGTTTCCGTAGAAATTGTCTGTGCGCACTTATCAAAAATTCGTTAAGATTGCAATAAGGTGCAGTCATATTTCCAACTCGAATATAATAGCTATAACGTCCAAAGTGTGATAATATATACAACAGACCGTCTCGCAAATGTTAACCCGAATTCACTATCTCGGACAAATTAAAAAAGGGTTAGCAAATATTTAATTATTTGCAACATTTTGTATGTTTACTTTTATAACCTACTTATTTTTTTAGACAGATNAGGGTTAGCAAATATTTAATTATTTGCAACATTTTGTATGTTTACTTTTATAACCTACTTATTTTTTTAGACAGATATCAGTCTTAAAATATCTTAAAATTTGTTTAGCATTACAGTACAATGAGAAGTGGATTAGCTGNTCAGTCTTAAAATATCTTAAAATTTGTTTAGCATTACAGTACAATGAGAAGTGGATTAGCTGACAGCGTGTTGAAAAAAAATACAGCCCCGACTAGACAGACCAGCTGATGGCGGAAGGATACGTAGTCAGATGTAAACAGTGGTGCTACTTTCACCGAGCTGTCAAAAAGTGGCCTTCTTAAAAGGTACAGAATATAACATACAGGTTTTGAGAGCCGATATGTGTGAAGCGAGGCGAGTACTGAGCAGCGCCGGAATGCCAGGGCGGGGGATACGGGTGGTCCCGGAGAAAACCCGCCCGCCAACCAGCGGCATCGCCCGACACGATTCCCACGTACCAAAATCCGGGGAATCGAACTGGGTTCACCTAGGTGGGAGGCAAGTAGTCTAACCACTACACCACCGCGGCCCCGTTTAGCCTTGTCCGTTTGTGTCGGCGCGAAGTCGGATTCATAATCTCTTCGTAACGTGCGTACGTTACGTTTTATGTTCGCAAACATTCAAAGAAAAACGTAACTTTCCGAAGCGAGATTATTTTGTGTTTTGTTTTTGCAAACTCAGGGCAAAAAATTATAGACTTTTGAAGAATCAGTCATAGAAAACGGAATTCCGTGTATTGCTGTCTTTCCCTTAATAGTTTTAGTTAAAAGAATAAACTTATTATTAACTGGGACATTCTAACTGGTCGAGAGTTCAGCCGTACGTATCTAAGAGCCGTGCGCATTGTGCGTTGTTATTTGAAGACACGCTGTGCTCAAACTACGCGTACGTTTGTAAAGGCTGTTCACAGTAAACTGATCATTTTGATATCAACCTTTGAAAAATGTCACTGTACCCATCTGCATGTATTTTTACGGAAACACTGACTGGCATGCTCCCAGTAAAGTTGGTAACGACGGTGGGAAAGCAGTTCCGTGTCTTAACGTTGAATTAAAAGCGTTTAGTAAACATTTATGAACGCAGAAATTATTTATTTTCCTTTTGGTTTTTTAATAACTACAAAAATGTAAAAATTAGCAAATTTGAAAAAAAAATTGTTTTCTAATAATTAGACACTTTCACCTGACCGACGCATGGATAAAGTGGCGAGGCAAATGTAAATGTTAATTTTACGTTTGGTGGAAGAGTACACATTGTTCATACAAATATACCATAAGCAGGGCTTTCAAATGTGTTCAGTTAACCGTGACTTATACTAATTTACCACTGGACCACAGAATATTACGGTAAGTACGCACAAGTAAAATTACGTGGCAGTTCTGGAACGGGCTGCTGGCTGGCAAAAAAAACGTTGCCAGTTGCTGATTGACAAACGGTGTTCCGACATGTTGCTGGCCAGTGACGTCATTTTTCCTGGCGTGTGGGGCTGGAGCTTGCGGCACGAGCAGCTGTTCAACTTTCGTATTCATAAATAATCTGTGCTAGCACTGTCATCTCACTGTGATAGCCACCAATAAACAAATTAACGTGGCGATAATAAACAAACGGTCGTGTAGGTTAGCCAACAGGTGTCTGAACNGATAGCCACCAATAAACAAATTAACGTGGCGATAATAAACAAACGGTCGTGTAGGTTAGCCAACAGGTGTCTGAACCCGCGAATTTTTCCCGTTCCGATAAGTGACACTAATGAAACACTCATATACTTTCACTGCACTACGCCTGTTGATGAATCGTGAAGCGAAATGTTACGGTCTCTATAACGGAGTTAGATAGAGAATTGTGGTTATAAGCTGTTAACAGTTAAATAAGCACTTTTGAATTCAACCTTTGAAAAATGTCACTTACCTTACCTGCATGTGTTTTAACGAGCATATTCTGACTGGCTTATGGCCAGTAACTTGGTAGTGATAAAAGGAACGTAGCTCCGCGTTTTAACGGTTGAATTAAAAATCTTGGGCAAACATATGTGAATACTAAAATTATTCATTTTGCTTTTCTTACAGGCACATAAGTGTAAGGATTTGCAAATTTGTAAAATATTGCTTCTTTTTTTTTANTATTCATTTTGCTTTTCTTACAGGCACATAAGTGTAAGGATTTGCAAATTTGTAAAATATTGCTTCTTTTTTTTTATAATTTCTCAGTTTCTTTTGACCGACACTGAATAAAATGACCATGCCGATGGCAATGTTACTTTTGNTTTTTTTTTATAATTTCTCAGTTTCTTTTGACCGACACTGAATAAAATGACCATGCCGATGGCAATGTTACTTTTGCAAGTGGTAGAAGAATACACAAAGTGTACACAAGTAGATCTAAGAAGGGCTTTCAAAAAGTGCTCAATTCACCGTGAACAGCATATAGTAAAAAAGTACTGGGTTTTGATGCAGAAGTAGAGTTGATTTCGTTACGTAACTATATCTATAACAATGATACAGTACGGTACGTCTACTAAACAATACAATGTTTTGTACGTTTTACAGACAATTGTTAATAAACTACAGTAGTTGCCAAAAATGTTCTTGTGTCACTACAAGTAAAACATTGCATCTATAAAACACACTGTTTTATGAAACCTAAAAAATCGTTTATGTATCTCCACATTTGTAGTAAATTTTCAGTCTACAGTACTTTGTCGTTAAAATTAAACTTCAGTTTCTCACATCCTACAGTAATGTTTAGTAAAAATTTTCTCTGATTTACCTGTAGTGTTGCAGAATTAATCTTGGCAACTGGTTTCTAAAGAATTGTTTGTAAACATACAATTTTTACAGACTAGAGAAACTAACAAATTTTGCCAGGAGAATACTATTTATGTAGTATTTAAGAGAAGAATGTATTTAATTTGTATTATAATATAATATTGCACTATAATACAATTTTCTTTTGTTTATTTACATATATATANAGAATGTATTTAATTTGTATTATAATATAATATTGCACTATAATACAATTTTCTTTTGTTTATTTACATATATATAAACAGAAAAATATTTCTCAACATTGACGTGTATTTCTATTTTGGACGCTTTGAAAAATACATTGTGCAAGATTAAAAGTCAGCAAAGACATCAGAAAAAAAGTAGTTAGCTTTATGTAAAAAAAAACATTTGTACTACTTTTTAATAAACTTAAATTCAGTTCTTAACTAAAATTATTAAAATTAATCTGACTGTTTTCTTGCACTAAAGAAAAGCAATTTTTCTTATTGTCCTGCTTGACGAAAGGGCGTTCTTTTTTTTTAAATCCACAGTGTGCTTTCTGAAGCATTGAGAGGAAAAATATACCGTAAGCTTGATGAGAAAAATACGTATATTAAATAATTAAACCTTTTAAAAAACGTAGCGTAAAATGTTACAGCGTTACGGAATGTATATATTCGTCCGTAACATACAAATTAAATTGTATTTTTCTGAAAATACGGTGGTCTCTGTAGTAGTTTATAACATGCACTGTACAGCTGAATTGTTGGATGCAGTGTGTAAGGAAAACAAGGACAACCGTACTCGTACCCTAGAGCAGTGTGTAGCCGGCGCGGCGGCGGGCTCGGCGACGTGGTTGTCGAAGGGGCTGCTGCTAACCACGCAGCCCGCGGCGACGGCGACTTAATAACCTGTAATCACGCCGTCATTCCCTAGACATCTCCCCGCGACGCGGCCGTCGCGTCGGGACGTTAAAAGGACAAGTCTTCCTCACAACGCTGCCGCTGCTGCCTGCTTCTTCGTCGCCCGTCGTCGTCGGCGAAACGCGCAGACACGGTAGCGCGTCGTAACGGACCGCGAACAATTTATCTGCTTCTCNGGTAGTAGCGCGTCGTAACGGACCGCGAACAATTTATCTGCTTCTCGCGCTCCGTTCACAGTTAATCGAACGCTTTTCAAAAAGCCCCCGAGGGTTTATTTTCCTCGCCGTTCTGTATCCTTCCGCCTTATCTATAAGGTATCATTGCAACTGGTGTAACGATTAGTACAACTGCTACAATGTTAATTAAGAACTTTCCAATTCAACCTTTGAAAAAAAAATTCCCAAAATAATAACTGCATATAAGTATTTTAATAGGCACAGTGACTGACATGCTCTCAGTAAAGTTGGCAGAGATTCAGAAAAAGTAATTCAATGTCTTAACCACAGAGTACTTGAGAGTATAGATGCGAAACAGCCGCTTATAGCGCCAACCACACACGTCAGCAAAATGGTGCCACTGGCTAGAAACATGTCGGAATGCCGTTCGCCAATCAACGCCTGGTAACCTACTCGCCAGTAACCAAAAGAGAATCTTTCACAGCGCGTGGTGGCCAATCAGACACAGCCGATCAGCGAATGGGTAAGCCCACATTAAAGAAAAGTCCAGGTCATTAATTCTCTGTATCTTGAAGTGGTATAGAAAGCCCGATTTTCAAATACGTCGACATTTACGTGTTACGCCTCTTAGGTAACTGCTCGCCAATCACAGACGCATTCTACAGGAGTATCCAAATTGTGTTTGGCCAGCCGAGTAAGAAAATGTTTTCTCACGAAGACACGCGTCCAATAAGCAAAGAAACTGCTGTTGTACCCTGACAATATGGAAAGCTAACATGCGCGGAAATATTTTTCGCGAAATTTGGGTGTCCCTAGTTAATGGTGGTTGCTTATTACCTTGCACTGCACAACACCGTGATTTGACCTATTCTGTAACATTTCTTGCGTGAACTAGTATGCTTGGGATAATATTTTCGACGTCGTGAGACTACTTTTCCTAACGACGTGCGAACATTACTCTAAATTATACAGTCCATGTTGACGTTAAAATTATAGGCAGTAAAAACTGGAAGTTTTTCTGAGCGCTGAGTTCAGAAATGCAGTTCACGGTCCGCTTACGTGGAGAACTAGGGAACGCGTTATCTGGCATAACACCTGCAGCGGTTACACAATTCTGGGGAACAAGTTTTGCAGCCAACCTCCTTCACTGGGCGCGGGAAACTCACGATGTTATCACTACGGGAAATATGAGCAGGATTTGCCCAAAAACAAGTTGTCCACCGCTACCGTAAACTAGATGGNCCTTTGCTACATTAAAAATTACAACTGCAACGTAGTAACTACTTTTTTCTTCCTACGTAAAATCTTCAATTTTTAACTATACCCTACGAATATTTGTGTGTCTAGAATTATAGCATAGTTAAAGATAGTGGCGTATCGCGGAACTTATTTGTCCCAGCTGTGTTTGTCAATGAAGAGTATACAAATTCAGGAACACGGAGGCAGAATTCTCATTGGCCCAGTCAAATGGTGGAAATAGCTTCACGTACAGGCGACACACACAATAACGAAAACAAATCTTTAAAATCGTACATAGTACACTTGAACCTAAGAAGTACTCAACTTTCCTCTGATTAATCATTGTTCTGTACGTGCCGTGTAAATAAAATTATAAGTTCGGAACTAACAATATAGTTTAAAATCACGTGTGTTTCTTAGGCATAAACAGTGGCTAACAATACAGTTTAAAATCCACATATGTTGCTTAGGCATAAACAGTGGTTTCGGCTAGTTACGTCCCTAGGCTGAAGTTGGAAGACGTGGTTAGCTAAATCTAGAGACGGTGATAATTAAAGGAAATATCGACTGATTGCCGAGTGCGCCGTTCTTCAATGACATACTTGCGGGCCCGTTTCAAGAACGCTAATTTAAGAAAACAACCCCGAATACTCCAAAATCTGATTTTTCTGTTCTAAAATATTATTTTAATTTTAGAATTAAATTATTTCAGAATTTAAGCACCCATAAGATTATCTTGCAACTTTTTTTTAAGTTACGATAGTTTAAAAATACTGCAAAGTATCAAACAAGACTTTTGCTAGAGGAACCAGAGCCCTCCCTCCTGCTCCCTCCCCCCGCCCAGCTCCATTCCCATAGCTTCCAATGAACTGTATGTTTACGTGTGTGAGACTTTTATGTCGTTATTATTGACTGTCGTCTGTGTGTAAAGGTATTTCCCCATTTATCTGGGACGCGACGGTGAGAATTGTGACACACTAATATTCGACATTTGTTTGCAGAGAATTCAGCTGCGGTAAAAGGAAACACAATCCGATCATTAACGGGGAAAGTTCCTTAGTGTTTTGGGAAAAACGCTGTCACAAAATATTTTTGCAATATTCCACTATACCTAAGTCTGCTGCATATGCATATCATGGGAGCACATATCGAAACTGAGGAAATGGACGCGCTACACTCTAAATTGGAAACTGTTAAAACTACTCAAAATAAGAGTATTTGGCTCCATAGCAGTTGGAACTGCTCCACTTTAATCAGTCAAATTCTACTGATAATTTTAGTTGCAGGTATTCACTGATTAAACAGTGATTTTTTTTATTCATATAGTGAATTTCACTGGTCTATCAGTAAAACCTGCGCATTCCATTGAATCACCAGTAGATAACAGTTTAACGACGACTCATGTACCGCCACTGTGGAAGACATGGCGGATGATATGGTCAGAGTTAATGTCCCCCAGGCACCGAATATAAGGTGCGTGGAGGTTGCAGGTTTGGTAATGAGGTAGATTATTACAGTTGTATTTTGAAGTACGAATATATTGTCTCGTATATATTCACAAATACACAACATCAAAACTTTCGAGGTGCGGTACTGTCATAGTTTGTTTACTCGTATTCACGGGGCGAATTCGTGGTTGAGTGGGGCTTCTTTGGGCGACGAATTCTATACTTAACTC
>NQII01006578.1:100731-113874 GCA_002778355.1 Clitarchus hookeri
GGTGCGTATTTACTGCGTTCAGGCGAACTACACCGGATTATTTGCTGATGACTCAAGAAAGCCCTGCACTCTCAACAGATCTCCCGGCGGGTAGGGGCGTACGAAGATGAAGGGGGGTGGGCGGGGAAGGCCTTCGCTTCAGCTCCACGTGTCCCGAAATTTTCCACCTGCCTGTGGTTCCACGTGCCGCCTGGAAGGCGCCTAGCGAAGTGCGCGAGGCGGGGGTGGTGTGAGGGGGTGATGGATGTGAGCCAATGTCGTGCTATAATCCCTAAACCGGCACGCGACAAGTTCATTAACTAATGATTCAGTAAAACAATTCTACTGATTAAAATCACTGATTCAGAATTAGTGTGCAGTTAAATGTACACTAATAGCTAAATATCAAAACTAAGTGTTTACTGGAATTCGTACTTAAAGATGTACAGTTATTCATGTAACTGCAAATTCTTTATAATCAAACCTGATGCTCTCAGCTAAGTAAGTTTCCCTTATAGTATTCATAAAAACGTAGGTATTTTTCCTTTCGAAATTTGGTAGCTTGGGTTTTGTAGTTGGACTGTTGCACTGAAGATATCTCAGAAAACCGGCATAGGAACAATTACTAAGAAACTTGTATTACTTGACATATGATTGTCAAACGATGTTTCGGCATGGTATAATTATACTTCTTCTCAAACCTATGCATGCCTATTCTAAATAGCCTATAATATTTCTAAAATGTACACAAAAATTTAATAATCTATATCAAACTTTTTTTTCAAAGAATTTTCATATCTAGAAAATCAGATCAAGAGAGACTACCGTTGTAAATGTCAGGCTCTTGTTAATTGGTGAGCACACATATAGTAAGTTAATACCTTATACAAAGATGATTGCAGCGAAATAATTATGGAAAATGTGTAAACTTCATATTTAAAATGAGCTAAATAATTTCTCAGGAAGCTCTTGATTCTCATGGGTGAATAAAAAACGTAACAGTAACAAACGTTCCATGACTATTATAGTGAGAGGACTTGTTTGTCTTTTGTCCCCGTTTTATAGCTTGTCTTCGCATTAGGAGCTGTCCTCCAGCCTCGTAAAAATAAATCCGGTCGTAGCACTGGTCACTAATGAACTTAATTAATATACCCCCATCTCAGTGCCCGAGGTGACTGTTAAACGACGGACGTGGAACAATAAGAAGCAAGATATACTTCCATGGAAGTGCTAAAGCCAGCCTGACTAGGTCCACAGCTGGGCCATATAGTGAAGATGTTCTTGTTAGCCATGGGAGCCTCTAAGGACGACCTTCGCAGGCTGACTAAATTCACCTATCTCTCTTTGTGTCTTTAACAATGTATTTAAGTGGTATGCTGTGGTCTAAGGACTTACGAATTCCACAGATGGGCTCCAGTCTGGTAAGGCATTTCTTGAAAAAAAAAAAAAAATGTGTTGCACGTTAGCAATTTATGCTGGATACCACACGACTAGCAAGGTATGTTTACGGTATCTAGTTACGACATTATGCTATATGTTCCCGTGCTTGCTAAGGCATCACGCTTATATGACTAGGGGCATTGACCTATGATGAACTTTTGCATGGTATTCTGATGCTTGCACTCAAATGAACACTTCGGTGCACGCAGCTGAAATCAATAACCAACGTGAGGCCAGCATCCATTGGCGGATGATGAACCTTTGCAAGGTTTTCTGGCATTTGCACTCAAATGTGGACTCTTCGGTGAACGCANTTTGCAAGGTTTTCTGGCATTTGCACTCAAATGTGGACTCTTCGGTGAACGCAGCTGCGAGACATCCATTACACGCATGGTGTGACGTTGTAATGACGCAGTTATAATAATTATCGGGATACTTGGTTCATTTTCTTTCGTTTTGCGAGGCTTCGTAATATTTTATCAGGATTCGAAGTTAAAGCCGTGGTAGTTTGTTTATCGGGCATACGTTTGCCTCTTCAGAAATCAGCATTAGTAGATAGAATCTTTCCAACTGCAGTAGACAGTTTTTTTCTCTTGAAGGTTGATTATAATTTTACTAGTACGCAGTTCTGCATGGCGTGGGGAGGGTTTCCGGCTCACGCCATGCTTTATTTGGTCACGTTTTTGACACTTAGGGGCAAGGAGTGGGGATAGGAACGTGGCTACAAATACGATGTGTGCCTACCGCCCGCTAGCAGAACGGTATACAGAAGTAGTTGTCAACCAGTACTCGGCAAGGACGCGTCGAGCGTGGCACATATCCCCCACACCGGTAAACTTTATCCTGCTGAATTATTACCGCCGGTGTGGGAGGTCGCTGCCTTTGAATTTTCCACTTGCGAATCAAGCTTTAAATGACGTGATAAATAATACCTAATTAATTAACTGACTGTTCGTGACTCTGCATACTTGAAGATTGTATGTGAACTGGTTCATGTGAATGTTAAATAAAAGTAAAGAGTAACAAATCCGAGAATTTTTTTCCATGTCTCTACCGATTGAGCGAACCGAGCTGTAATTTACAGCCGCCACTTCTGAAGGCTGCCACGTTACAAACATGGCAGCCCAGGCGGGGGGCAACGTTACAACGTCAGGTGTATAACTCCGTTTAAACGACTTAGTAATCTGGAAAACAACCTGGCAAGTATAATATTAAAAACCGGCATAACTCTACTAGCTGCCTCTGCTGCTTGACCTACACACAAGACACTGGTCAGTAGGTTCAGGAGTGGAGTGGAGAGATTTGGGCGGCCCTTAACAGCGAGGTCTTGACAGCCGATGAGGGTGAAGCGTGGTGAGTATGGTGCATCGCGGGCGGGGGAAATAGGAGGTCCCCGAGAAAACCCGCCGACCAGCGGCATCGTCTGGCACTATTCCCACATGCGAAAATCCGGGAGTGACCCGGCCGGGGATTGAACCCGGTTTGCCTTGTGCCTTGGTGGGAGGCGAGAGAGATAACCACTCAGCCGCCACGGCTCACCTTGTGCATTGTGTACACTGGGTCAGAATGTGTTATTTACATATTCGCCATTATTCCGTAAGACTCGACATTTCGCTGACTCGGCACCTTCATAATGTAGTTCATATTCGGTCGAGTTTCCGAGGTTATAGTGTGTTCTACTATGGGCTGTTCATAGTAAAGNCCTTCATAATGTAGTTCATATTCGGTCGAGTTTCCGAGGTTATAGTGTGTTCTACTATGGGCTGTTCATAGTAAAATGAGCACTTTTGAGGCCCTAGTTACTTTTTTCTTTCAGCCATTTTTTAATCCCTAAACCACTTTTTTAAATAAATATGGTCCCGTATGCAATAAACACAGTTTGTATATTTCACCGCACTTGGAAGTTAATGCCTAAAGCTAAAATAAAAAATATTTATTGACTATTATTCTTAATGAGGCGGCTTTCAAAAGTGTTCACTTTACCATGAATAACCTACTCAAAAGCTACGCGGAAAGAAAATTATATTTTCAAGATGCCAGGTATTGTTCCCCTTGAACCAAGTACAGCGACGCCAACGCGGAAATCAGGTTGGTCGGCGGCGCGATAGGTAAGGACGTCGTCACTTAGGGCGAGAGTTCCTTCTCCGCGCGGCACAAGACATTCTCGTCACGCACCTCTTCGCCCTGCTGGAGATGGTATCACGTCGTCTCACCTCTCACTGAGGTGACTCGCAAGGCCAGCTCTCTCGCCACTTGACACGAGACTGACGTCCAGTGGCCCGGGGAAAATGGAGAATTAATTTCACGACAAATTAAGACCTCAAACGTGCGCGCATTCAAGTCTCTTTACAATTTGATTACCTAGACTCGCTCTGGAAAACAGATTTTTTTTTCAGTTACTAGAAACACGTGTGTAAATTCAGCGAATTAACTTTCTTGCGGCGATTGTAAACTGGTTTGGGTTCCTAAGGGAACACCCCAATTAAAACCAAGATTCCAATCCACCTCCAAGCCGACCTCCCGTGGCTAGGGACACGGAAAAAATATCGATACTTTTTGGCATCGAGTACTTTTCCTTTCGATACCGATACTTTTGTACTCGGTACTTTTTATTCAATACTTCTCTGGTATTAGTATTTTTTGGCCAGAATCGTATCGTATTGTTTCGAATAATACCTCATGTAGCATGAGGGATTATTACTCTAGGTAGCGCTAGTAGCATGACATGAGTCATGTCATGCTACTAGCGCTACCTAGTGGAATTGTTTTGATAACTAGCCCATTACATGACTTGGCTGTGTATAGTCTATGACACCCTTTGCCTCTTTGTTAGAATGAAGATAAAAAAAACATTTTACATTTGACATTCACATCACAAACGTTATACGTTTTCGTTTCGAATTGTAAAGTAAATTTTAATAATTTTCCAATAAAGAATTTAAGTTACATATTGAACTGTGCAGACTGTGCTTGTGATTTACCTGTAAAATGCCGCCGCCTGCCAGAAGTGACATTTGGAAGTACTTTGACAAAATAAACAATAATGATGTGAAATGCAAACTTTGTTTTAAGACTTTGAAGTGTTCTGGTAATACTGCTTGCTTGATCACAGACTTACAAATATACACTTCCAAGACCCCATAGCTTGTGCTACAGCAATATTTTCAATAAGACGTTCATCAACAAATGTTATCCTTGCCACCAGTAGTGACCCAGATAGTGATTCTTCTGTGGAGCCTGTATACATTTTTGGAGTCATCACAAGACCTTAGCACACACGAAACAAAAAAGCAAAAGTAAAAGCGGTTCATCTGTAAATAAGAATAAGACGCCTTCTATAGCTAAAAAGGTTGAAATGAGCCTTTATTTGGCGACACCAGTCGCTCCATTGTCCACTAATCCTTTAGAGCAATGGGAAGATATGAAAGTTGTGTTCCCTCATTTATACAAATCAGCAATTGAGTATTTAACAATTCCAGCGACGTCTGTTCCTTCAGAACGTTTGTTTTCTAAGGCAGGATTTACCATGTCGAAAACGAGGAACAGGCTGTCGCCAAAACGTTTGGACAAATTACTGTTTTTTTGTGATTGTACAGAGGAAGAATGGGAGGTTTGATTTATGATAAGTAGTTGGTTCTCTGTGCAATCACACAAAATAAAAAATGACAATAATTGACATACCCTGATTTGTAATTAAAACGAACCATTTAATAAAAAACTTTGATTAATTCCTAAGTCTTTTATTCTGTCGATACCTTACGGTATCGATACTTTTGTTTCGATAGTTTTATGAGTACGATACTTTTTACGCGATACTACTCATGAGTACAATATCGATACTTTTGATTCGATACCGTGTCCCTACCCGTGGCACAGTCGGTTGGTGTGCCGCTGGTCAGGGGTGCGGGAGGTTCTGGGTTTCAAATTCCAGACAAGACATGGGTGTTAGTTTAAGTTAGGCCATAAGTTAGTTTGTAAGCCGTCCCCTGATAAGCCCTCAGGCATGACACTGGGGGACGTTAATAAACCATTCCCAATCCAATCCAACCACTGTATCCGTCACAAGAACTAACATTTTGTATTACATTGCATAAAATATTAAAGTCTTGATTCCACCCAAATAAAAGGTGAAAACTACAATCGACTGGGCGAAACAATAATATAAAAACGTATATATTTATATCTGAAAAAACGGAATAATATTCTATTTCTACACGTTTATTATCCCGGACTTCGCCCCAAAATTCTTATAATTTACAGATCTTGTAAAAATAATGAATACTGTATGGTGTCTTTTCCAATGCTCATCATAGAACTGAGCTTAAAAATTATTGTGAAAAATGATTTTGAGCCCATTTTAAAATTCGTATTACCAACACATGCCCTTTCGACAATACGAAAAATCAAATTTTATGCTTTGTTTTAAATTACATTAAAATCGTTACCGTCCATTAGACTGCGCCTACAAGAACATAGTGACTTCATGCCTGCCCCCAGCGTTCTTCTCAAGACAAAATTATGGACCCCTTATAAATACCAGTTTTATTTTCATTTTCTGTAAAATAAATTTTTTGAACAAGAATTATTTTACTTTAAATCAGGCCACAAAAATTATCTGTAATCATTAGAGTAACCACGTACATCACATTTCTGCTCTGATTCTAATCGGCTGGCGAGACACACGCGACAATCGTTACTAGAGCCATCTATGTTTTGCGGACGCAACTTCTTGATATCGCGGTGGTGTAGTGGTTACATTACTCGTTTACCGCGCAGGCGAAGCGGGTTCGACATTCCGGCGCTGCTCCATACATCGCTTCACATTCATCGGCTCTCAAGACCTCGGTGTTAAGTGACGCCCTGTCGTCTTCACTCACTTCACTCCCTCCACCTGGTCGTCTCGACGGCAACACAGCTGCACGTACCGGAGCACTCGCTCACGGCCCAGACGACTGTAAGAGGACACACTTCCGAAGTATGCCTCACCGCAGCACCAAGCATTCCAACACGTCGACACGTAACTCAGACGCGACCTCGAACAAAAATGACTCCTGTGCTATGCATTCGTAGAAAGGTGACGGGCACATAGTCACAATTTGATGGCAGGGTTGGCTTCATATTACTTATTCTACTGTTGCACTATTATGATTAGTTTTTTTTTTTCAAACCCACCCTTTTGTGTGCCTGTAACCCACTTAATATGCAGGAAGCAATAGTGTAAGCGTGTTATGGTCAACTCAGTACTAAGACTTCTCAGTTTAGCACTTTCGTGATTGGATCATTTGAATTGTTTCGCTTCTTATCTGTCCGCGAAAAACAGGCGGTCAGTATCAGAGAAACTTAATTCTTATTCGCTCACTCATGTAACAGACTGTCCTGTCACAATGACAAGCGGCCAATAGTCAAATGAAGACTGCAAGTGTGCACATAGGATGTTTAATTCTAGTCTCCGCGTGAATATTTTCGCGAAAAACAGGTGGCCCTAGTAATGCCTCACTTCCATAAGTATGCATTTTTATGTATAGGCTATTCATGGTTAACTGAGCACTTCAGGTATTTGCGTATTAAATTGAAAACTAAGAATTACTTAGATTTTTCGCTATAAATCGCCCCTTTTGGCAACCATCTACGCTTATTAATAATTAATTACCATATGCAAAACTGTCACTTACTACCTAAGCGACAGTGAAAACTTTCCGACAGCATAAATTACGCAACGTCCTCTGCATATTAACACAATTACAACCCATATAACACAAAACGCTTATAAGCTGTAAGGTTGGCGGCCAGTATATAAAAATTTTTCTAACGTGTAAAAAATATTTATTTTTCATTTATTGAAGTTATTGCTTTATGCAGTTATCCTAAGCGTATGGCAGGAAAACCATTTAACAATTAACTTAACGAGCACTTACGCTTAAATAAGGATGTACTGATGCAGGTTACAAGGCAACTGTCGCCGGCAGTATCCGCTCACCGGTCATTCCACACATCTCCCTAAATTCACATATGCTCCGAACTCTGGCCGCACATATTGACATTGCCAAACGCAATAGCAACACGATACTATTTCATCTGCCAATCCGTGCCCTGCCTGGCCCTGGTCGAGCAAACAACTGCACATGCTATACCCAGTCAAGCACGCTACAAATTTAAGACCAACATGCAGCCAATCATTAACTAAATACGCTGTCACCAAACGCGCCAACACGCCTTTTCAGGTCCACGTCATTGTTCTGTGGGCATGTGAAAGGTGTGGCTGGCGCGACACGTCCGACGCGCAAGACAGAAGTCGCCGGCAGTAACAGCACGGGCTGTCGTGGCACTTTTCTGGCATTATTGGCTGTCGTGGATGTATAACGCCACTATCTAATTTCAATAAGCCAGTGAGTACTCCGATACTCTAAAGCAGAGCGTTTTTGACAGGTTTGCAAACAATTTAGATTATCCAAAAACTTGATCATCGACTCATAAAAGAATATACGTCGACTCGGAACAATTTTCATGATTTCCCATTGTCTAAGAATGTGCCGTTGCGACACTCGTCGTGCGACGCACAAGTAAGCCCGACGCCAGTAATACGATCATACCGGTCGCCTTGAGGACGGGCAGTCGCGATTGTGGTGCGGCGCGCAGGACAGCCGCGTGCAGGGCGGACCCTCTCGTANAATACGATCATACCGGTCGCCTTGAGGACGGGCAGTCGCGATTGTGGTGCGGCGCGCAGGACAGCCGTGTGCAGGGCGGTTCCCGTCTGTCGTGGTCTTCTCGTAGCTGGACCGCCTCCGCACGCCCACAAACCACGGCCCGCCCCGCCCTGTCTCGGCGGAGATGAAGCTGTGTTGACGACGTCCCGTCGCGAGTCCACCCTCGCGCTGCACAGCATCCACGCGGCAATCAATCATTTAACTAGCCGCTGGCTATTTTACCGGAGTTCACCACGAAAAAAAAAAATATTTTTGTTATATTTGTACCACATACTTTTCAACTCGTAGGCATTATCCGACACTACTTTCTCCTCTGATAATTTTTTTTTTGATCCCATGGGTTTTGCAAATTGGCATGTCGCAGAAACAAATTACTGTTTTTGTGATGTGCAAATAAAATAAACCAAACTATTTGCCGAAAATTTTACAACATCAACTGAATATTTCGTTTTCGTTCATTTTAAGATATGCTTAGCACAAGTTATTTTACAAAAATTCAGGGGCATCCACAAATAAAAAATATACAAAATGTATTTATTTACGGCATTTTTTAAATTGCAAAAATTGTTCCTTGTTGGATTTTATAGATTTATTGAAGTCGCTTTTGGCATCCTCTTTCAGTATGAATATTCTCATTGATGTACGAAAGTTAGTTTCCATTAGTAAAATTGTGATTTTGACACGCATTTATGAAAAACCTGGGAGTTCAATTTTTTTTTTTTTTTTNATTTTTTAAATTACAAAAACTGTTTCTTGTTGGATTTTATAGAAGTATTGAAGTCGCTTTTGGCATATTTTTTCAGTAAGAATTATCTCATTGCTGTACGAAAGTTAGTTTCCATTAGTAAAATTGTGATTTTGACACGCATTTATGAAAAACCTGGGAGCTCAATTTTTTTTTTTGCGAGAAAAGCGTAATTACAGATAATGTCTAAAAGTTTAACAGTATATGTTGTAAATATAAAATAACAAATGTTTCCGTTGCCAACGCCCTTAACGCAATGCTCTTAGCCCGAAGGCCCCATCGCGCTTCTACACGGGTGAACGGATATGCCCAATAAACGTATGGCTCTTCTAGAAAAGCCCAGATGTTTAATTGGTGCTTGTTTCGTTCTACTTTGTGGAGGTAGTACCTTCGAAAGTCGAAAAAGGTAAAACCTTAAATGTTAACCCTTTTATTCCCAGTGTAGACAATTGGTTATAATCCATTCACTGTTACTTCACACTTTTCTGAAGACCTGATAAAATTCTACTTCCAGGATATTCTTCCGCTTCGTGCAAACTTAGTTTAGAAAACTACACTAAAGGACAACGCACCGAATTCGTGCGCACTCAATTGCAATAATATTTTTGTATGAGAATTATTTCTTTCTAGGCGCTACGAACACACATATTTTATCATTTTTTTATAAATGAAATATTTTAATTTATATATAAAATATTGGGAGCACTTCAATTTAACGGAAAATATGATACTTTTATGTTAACAGATGTATAAAACGCTTTTGATACATGGTATATTAAGAAAATAACCAGAGACTTATGTATGGGGGTGATTATTCAAATATTTTATTCAAAAAGTGTGAATAAACCACGAATAGACTACAGATGTTGCACGGGAATGCCATATTTGATTGGTACTGTACATGCGTTCAAGGCCACCGGTTTTTCGCCAAAAGATATACGCGGGGGACAGACTTCAGTATCATATGTTCACACTTGCATTATTTATTTGACTTATTGGCCGCTTGTCTTTGTGTGAAGACAGTCTGTACATGAGTGAGCGAATCAGGGTTAAGTTTATTCAATACTGATCGTCCATGATTCGCGGGCAGACAGAGAAGACGCGTAACAATTCAAATGATCCAATCACGAAAGTGGTTATGAACTGAAGTCATTTGGAACACAACTTGTCCTGAAATCTTTTAACGAAAAACAGGTGCCTCTATCGATGGTCTTCCCTGGGGCTAACTAATTCGCAAACCTTGCTACTGCTCACCGTTATGACGGGTTCATGTCTCCAACCACTAAAAACAACGTCTGCAACGCATTGGTTGTATTAACGAAACACGTTATTTGTCAATTTAAGTACAGTAAGCATACAAATTTTCTTATTTGCAATACGATAAATATTAAATTAATGCGGGAACGAAAGTGTTAAACAACAGGATGCCAACATTTATTCGCGTGAATTGTTCGTATACAACGAATCCTACACGTTGTGCTATTCGGTGTTGCTAAGGGGACTTAGTTGACATACGGGTCTCATTGTATATAAATGTGATCGTTTAAAAGTGTCGAAAGTCAGCAAAAATCTATGCACCCAGCTCTCTGTTTACGATATTATTATTCTGTAAAACAGTATTTTAAACTGTGGCTGCAATGTTGTATATTTTCTTAACTTCTGTGTTAAAAATCTTATAGTTACCGCTTAAAATGCTGAGGAAACAGAACACACGCAAAGTTTGTTTATGCTATTTTCCATCGCCATCGCAATTCTTCCTTATTGCCGGATGTGACCTTGGGGTGTTTGATATTGTTTACTAGGGGTTCCGATTAGCCCCTCTCGCCACATTCTGAGGCACAGCAATCACACATGTATACATCGCCATTGTCCATCATCTTCTGTTTTAACGCAGCAATAAAATCTGTTGCCATACAGCTAACCTAAATGTTGAACTAGAGCGAAAGCTACAGTCTACTAATATTCTACGCCCTTGGAAATGCGCTGCATTGTTATAAGACCTGATAATCATACATGATCTGGTCGAGGCCGTACTCTCTTGCCTGCTGTCTCTGCAAGACGGCACCGGAGCTGCATCGCCGCTCAGGGTATCCTGATATCCAGCTGCGAGCGAAAGAGAACGCAGAATATCATCTGCCAATATTGTCAACAGAAGTACCTACCCAAATTCTATCCGAACCAAAACGTTATCTTGAAAAAACTGAGGCGTAGCCAGTCAAATTCAAGGCTCGTTTTCAGAGCATCTTGCAGCCGAGCACTCTTAAGTACAAGGGTCCACCCCGCCATTATGCTTCTGCGTATGTGCCTATTCTTTGTCCGCGCCACTGCGCATGGCGAAGCGCGTTCTTACCTCCTCTCCCAGCCACCGGAAGGTCATCAAAGGACCCGGACAGCAGAACGTTCGTAATTTTATTTTAAACTCGAAGACTCGGTAGTGTCAGTGAAAGAAAATTTTGTTATCACAATTTTATTATTTTTATATCACACTAATAAGTAATTAACCCAGCCTCATAAGCAGAAATGAAATAATGTATCTTACGTGATCATGTTTTCAACTTGTATTTTTGCAAAATGTAATATCCTTAACATGTGTCAAAATTAACCCGTTCGATTTCCGTGTCCTTGATTGAGGAGATGTTGCATGTGAAAAGTATCTATGGTTTGAATTGTACATAAGAGGGAATTAGTTTCCGGTATTCTGAGTATCTTCCTAGTAAGGCATTTTATTTGCTCTACACCTCTCATTTGTCAGTGGTCAGTGCTAACATACATAAAATCCAGTAAGTTGTTTATTAGTTGCGAGAAACACGCTCGATGTAAGTAGTGTACATCAAAATATTGAACGATTGACACACTTCCGCTTGTAAATAATTCGGGTCTGAACGGATCAACTAACATTTCTAGTTATGTGTTCCGTTTCCGTAACCTGATTAGTTTTTCAGTCGTATGACGTGCAGTAAAAAAAATAACTTCTTTACTTACGAACATGCAAAAGCTGTGCTGCTTGGATGAAACATTTTTGCTNCGAACATGCAAAAGCTGTGCTGCTTGGATGAAACATTTTTGCTGTAAATTATGAAAGTGATGTATACATTAAATACAAGTACGACTACTGACTTTTTTGTATCCGTCCCACTTACGTTTGTATAGCAATAAAGTGTCAAGGCTTATNATGTGTTCCGTTTCCGTAACCTGATTAGTTTTTCAGTCGTATGACGTGCAGTAAAAAAAATAACTTCTTTACTTATGAACATGCAAAAGCTGTGCTGCTTGGATAAAACATTTTTGCTGTAAATTATGAAAGTGATGTATACATGAAATACAAGTACGACTACTGACTTTTTTGTATCCGTCCCACTTACGTTTGTATAGCAATAAAGTGTCAAGGCTTATNAAATACAAGTACGACTACTGACTTTTTTGTATCCGTCCCACTTACGTTTGTATAGCAATAAAGTGTCAAGGCTTATCAAAACGCTGAACCTTTTCCTGTTAATTGAACCATTAAACTACGTAGCACTAATCCAATTAGATGTCACATAAACCGTTCGTAATCGCACCTGAACCAGGACGCTGTAAAACAAGTATTGAATGTCAATGCTGTTCCCGTAAGAGGATAGACGAAGCGGGAAGAACGTGCATTCCTAGGTTAAAGAACTACTTGCCATTNGTCAATGCTGTTCCCGTAAGAGGATAGACGAAGCGGGAAGAACGTGCATTCCTAGGTTAAAGAACTACTTGCCATTAAGGACGGTCGTACGGATCTGCCGCGCAGATTGCTTCGGCCTTGTCTCCCTTCCCGTCGGATCGGGAGTTGTGTATGGGAACGTCTGAGAATTTCCCTGTAGAAAGCTGCGTTACTTTCAAGGCGTGCACCATGCAAGTATCCGGCGAAGACGAGCAGATCTAATGCATCGCGGCAACTCGGAACAGAACGTCACTCGTCCGGTTGCCTCGCAGATGGCGACCAAGGACGCTTGCTTTCTTGCACGTGAAAAAAAAAAAAAAAAAAAAAGGAACTGGTATATGGAAGTTTTACTGACTTCCCGCGCGTTTACGTCTTCAGTCATGGCTGATTTAGGGACAGGTGTATTTCGCGAAAATATTTACGACCATGCTAGACTTCAATATCCTACGTTCACAACCACAACTTACTTTGGTTATCGACCGCGTGTCTACGTGAGAAGACATGTTTAGACTATACTACTACTAATCGGAAATAAGTGTTTATATGTGTGTATATGTAATATATGTGTGTGAGTATATATATAT
>NQII01006579.1:0-30985 GCA_002778355.1 Clitarchus hookeri
TTCTTGACTGAATGCAACTTATAGGACAAACATTAGGCACAAAGAAAACAAAACACGTGTTTTCATTGTACGAAAGCAGCACATTTGTGATCACACCAGTTTCTATAGAACCGCCCGNGTACGAAAGCAGCACATTTGTGATCACACCAGTTTCTATAGAACCGCCCGTCGTCTTCTATTGTCTAGTAATCTCACATACGTAGAAGCTCACTGATGTCCTTCATTGTAGTTAAACGTGGAAGCAGAACTTCCCGTTGAAGGTGAGTTGGCATATCCTTTTTCTTGAAAATTGCGTGTTTTCTCCGAGGCAACAGGGCAGAAACTGTTTCTTTCATGTAAATGATGGAAGTATCATCATTAGTCACCTTCACCTGTGAAGCTTTGGGAAAGTTGAGTTTTGAAGTATTCATGAACAAATCAGCAAGCGCAGCGAAATCAACAAAATCGCCTTTTTCCACGTGAATAATTGTAAAAGTCTTCGATGATCAAGAACTTAGAATGATGACATCTAAATCTGAAGGTTTCATAGCTTTCATTCTTATTTTTCGTTTTTCGATTTGACCGAAGTCACGGTCACACAACATGAAACTGTGGCCTGTGACAAAAAATGTCAGTGTGATTTCGTGATAAGAGTGTTTGCTTCCAGGTACATTGCAAATAACAGCAACCTATTCTTATTTTGCGCGCAGTTGTCGGCCCAATCACAACTCGTCGTTGCCCTGGTCGGCAATGCTTTGATCAAGAAGGAGGCCATTTCGCACCCTCCACGAGCAGCGACACACACTCCTGCCCCATATTCGCATAGCTGTCATTGTTCGTTGTATCATGGATACAGCCATTGTAGCATGCAAGTTGGTGAGAGTAGAACATGCTAGAATGAGTAAGCGTTGGCACAAATACAACTTGCTGCAGGTCCGTACAAAATACAGCAAAAGCACTTCCGGGTACATGCGAGTTTATGGTGTCATCTTTCATCTTGTCCTGGACCTTTTCACTTTTGTGAACGTGCAACTCTTACTGAAGTTTAGCTTCTTTCATACCAACAGTGTTCTGAGCAGTCTTGCATGTCGCCTGTAGCCTGTCACAAGTATTACACGCATGTGAACGAGGACGGGGATACTTCAGTTGTGTACAATCCTTCTTGAAAACGAATGTGTAGTATTTCTGAGAAACTGAGCTGTCCGGGTGATTATTTTTTAATGTTGCCTATAATCGTGAGTAGCTGAAGTTGGGAATAAGGTATTCTTTCGGGGACATCTTTCGTTAACCATGTCTGACTTCCCTGGGGAAGGGGTTGAAATGAGCTACAACCAACTCTCGATCATCTTCTGTAAACTTTGTTCTGTGTGCTTTGCTACCTACACTATTTCCTTTTGTGTCGTTGAATATAAGATTACCTTCCTTCTTTTGATGTTGCCGTGCTCGTAAAAGCCGACCAGAGAGATCGAAAACACTTGTGAATGTTTGACAGCCCACGCGAACAAGCACTCCTTCCCCGTTTGGGGCCGAGTAGGAGAATGTCGATAGCCGCCTACTGCCACTAGGCACACCAGCTTCACCATGTCTTTGTCGTCGTTCTTGCCCTAGCCCTGATCTGCTCAAAATGTACATTCCTTGATATTTTTCATACAATGCATAATACTGCTAAAACACAGAGTTTCTCGATATGCCTGCGTCAGTGTTTTACAGGCGTACTCACACTTGCATGTGACATTAGGAGGGGAAAGCTGTCTTCTTTCAAGAACAATGTTCGCTTTTGAAATCTAGCGTGTGAATAGTTCGTTTCAGACATGATAGTTGTAAACAACTATAGCGAATCTGCTACACAGCGCGGCTCTTGAGTGCACGGCGCGCAGAGTCAATCACACTCTCAGGAAGTAACGCAATGGCTGCCACGGCTCCTATCAGCTGTGCACGTAGCGCTCTCTACGTCACTCCGCTCCGCATATCCGTAACAGCGCCATCTTTCGTCGCGCCTTTGTACTGCTGGGGGCACTCCTGGCGTCTTTCACGTTGGTAGGCTTGACACATACAACATCTCGACATCACAGATGCGATTTTCGAATTTGTGGCACGTACAGCATTTTCCGTTTCCAGTATTCAGTTAATTCGTAAAGCTTTTGTATTTACCAGAATTTATTTACTATGTCTTACAGGAGTATGAAAATGGTGACCTTGAAAAATACTTGCACGAAGTGCCAAATCATCACCGTTAAGTTTTGAAGTTTTAGTACTTAATGAAAGACCCTCGAGGAAATGAATTTATTTAACGATTTATTTGCACATACACGGAAAACTTATATTCCAGTTTATGGCAATCAATTGTTTTTACAGCTAAAATAATTACTCACACAATACTTCCGCAACAGGCGTATAGAATTAACCACGCAACATTTTCACACAAATATACCTGTATAACTTGAATTTTAAGTTTTCTATCTGAAAGCCAACAACTCTTTTCCCAGCATGTGTACTGACTACGCGAAATGTACATTATTACGTAAAGCATCGTGATAAAGTAACACGAACCTCGTTCTATGCAGATTTGAAAGTGTAAGGTGATGCATGTGACGTGTAACACGAAGTCGCATAATAGCGGCCTTGAACGCGAAACGAGTGCGTTTGTACGCACATCACGTCAGTTGGCATGGACCCAGCGAGAGAATGAGTGATATACTTGGGTAGCGCTCAACAGTTGAGATCAACATTGTGTGCAGGCGGGCGAAGGCCCAATGGGCGACATGGTGCCTTTGCTGCATGCGCATGTTTAGTTTGGAATGTACACAGACGTCAAGACAATTGATGAAATAATTGTTACTATTGTGTTTCAATATTTTAACTTGTACAAATGCAATGTTGAATTTCATTGGAGCATTGTGCCGGCACATTTATGATTTGACTTGAACTACTATTGTTCGCTTTTGTCGCTTTCGTCATGTTACGTGCAATTTCATTAAGGTTGATTCTACTTAGGTTAGGAACGAAGCGAGAATCCTTATGGGAGGAATTGGCATGCAAAATATTTACGCTGCAAGGTTCGCTGGTGTTCCGAAGCGGTGGCCATAAAGCTGACGGTAAATAGAGAAATTCTGTTTGTGTGTTAAAGTTTTTGTACAGAACTAATTGCCACACCCATCATATTAACTATTAACTTTATTTTCAAACTATTATTCCCGCCAATGGTATTTACAAGATCAAACAGTCAGCTGCCGAGCTACGTTTTACTGGTGGAAGTGTCAACTAGCAACCAACATGGTACAGCACTCAGCTAACGCCATCTTACCTTGCAACAGTTCACCACACGCCACTGGTATAGAGCACAACCGGGATGAAATGGCGGGGGAAACGGGAGATCCCCAAGAAAACCCGCCGACCAGCGGCATCGTCCCGCACGATTTCCACATGCAAAAATCCGAGAATGACCGGGCTAGGGGTTGAACCTGGTTCGCCTTGGTGGGATGCGAGTAGGCTAACCGCTCAGCCACCGCGGCCCCGTTCGTGGTTTAAAGGTTCGTTTACGGTTCAATGCCAAAGAATTGAGACTTGTACTGATGCCACGATAAGTACACGGAAAATAAGTTCAGCAGTTTACGATTGATATGGCAACGGTTAGTTCTAGAAAATCAGAGTAGTAGGAAACAAAAGCAGACGATATAACCAGGAAAAATGGACATGGGTAAAAATTATTTACATATATTCCATTTTTATAGTTCCTGCCAGTGTCATCGTTATGAAAAAACTCTCGATATTTTATAAAAGGCAACGCCGTAATCAGCACTGGTTAGTTTGGCCAATAGATCTAAATGTTAAATAAAAGCGAATTTAACAACCTCTTCCAAGAACTTAAACACGAGGAACAAATATTTGAAAACATAAGAATAATGTCACGATATATAATTGTTTATTGGATACGATTTCACGACACAAAATTCCCTATACCCAAGCTGTAAATACAGTTTCCCGCCAACAACTGCCGCTGTGCTCTGATTGGCTACTTTGTATTGTACTTAATATATAACATATCACAATATCTGAAGTCATGAACGCACATTACCCTTACACGACTGCAGCCATAAATCAATACCTTTCAAAACATTGAGTGATAGTCTCAGCACACAGTCTACTGTCGCTGTTAAGTCTATCGTAAACACAAATTGAGGCTCCTGCCTACCTGGCGGTTGAACTGCGTTGCAGATTGTTTGAAATACATGCTTTCCCACGAGACATTAAACGTGCCTCCAATGTGCTGACCTACGAAAGGAACGCATTCTTCAGATGATGGCTGTTGAGAGCTGACGTTGTGAAGTGACGTAGTAGCAGTGCCGGAATGAAAGGGCGGGGGAAACGGGACATCACCGAGATAACCCACCGACCAGCGGCATCGTCAGGCACCATTCCCACGTGCGTAAATCCGAGTGTGACCCCGCCGGGAATCGAATCCGATTCGCCTAGGTGATTGACGTTAGAAACTCAATTTCAGAGTACTCCTAAACGGCTAGAAATTGCCTTTTCAAAGCGCTGTATTTTTTAAATACACGCATCAGATCTATACACAACTTGTCAAGAACTCTGCACTGAGCCTTCCTACAGACTTTCCACCAATACAATGATAGGGTAACAGCTGAACGTACCTTAGGTGCACGCAGCGCGACTAGAACACTGCACGCCAGTTCAAGGCCTTGCGCTTAGAGGCGATGGCACACTTGATGCGGGCGGCAGTGTCGCCCTTATCGCTCCTGTGCTTCTCGGTCAACAAGCTCCAGGTAGAGGTGGCTTTGTCATCTGTATTGTGAAGTGCTCTGTGACTCGAGCTGTATGTCGCAGGCAGACCGCGGTCTGCCAAGCGTGTCATCCGGCCAAGACACATCACGAGTCCTTAATGTCCTGTCCCAAGGACACGCCATAGCAGGTGTCCTGCCCTCACTCCTCCCCGCGTCCTTCACCACTGCTAACGTTTCAGCTTGGGTTACAATTGTCACTCTGACGGTAACAATTAGGACCCCGGGAATTTTGCGAATTCATTTCAGGACAAGCTGGATTTGAAACACACTTACATTTCACTTTGTTTTCCAATTGGACCGCAGTTTGTAAGTCACGCCCTGGACGAACTTGAGCCAATAACTAACTTGCAAGTAAAAGAGGAGCAAATCTCGTGATGCCTGGTCTGGGGTCGAACTGGAGCGTCAGCCAATGCGCAACTAACTGAGGCTCGAGTTCGCACAGGACCGTGCAGTCTAGCTTGTTGCCAAGACTAACTCCTGGGTTTCTAACCGTCATTAGTGTGCATAAGACTTGGCCGCCATGTTTTCGAACCTACTAGTTCACAGCTGCGCATGGCACGTCGTGCGCAGATGTTCTGACGTAGCACATAAGGGAAGTGATCGTGTTTCAGTTCTTACACAGGCGCAGTGGGCAACAGCTGATCACAGCAGATGGAGACGTCATTACGGTGCAGAAACGAACAAATGTTCCAAGACATAAATTTACAGGAAAAAAAAAAAGTCGCAGTGAAAATAGTAGACTTTTTTTTACAGGTTATCCACATCTTTACGATCACGAAAGCAAAAATTTTACGAATAGCAAAAATTCAAATTATTTAAGATCCCAGTCAATTGTCAACACAATATCACTTTATGTTACTAAAAGTTCATTTTTATGTGTGTAACAACTAAAACATTAAAAACTTTATTTATCCAAAAAGTCAACTGACGTCAGTTTAGTCACCAAATTTCATTGGCTAAAAATGATACATATGCAAGTGCTCAATTGTGAATCAGTTTCGCACAAGAATTCTGGCAATGTGAATAGTATACCGTTGTGTCCTATATTCTCTGTGCCTATGTTTATTGTTCGTGAACCAACCTTTATTCAACTCACGTTGGGAAGCTCAATGCTAATAGTTTCGCAAGTACACATTTTCGCCACCAGGTAGCACTAGTGTGTCGCATGAGTACCGGAATTCTCCGCTTTGCAAGTTAGCGAATACGATAATTACAATGTTAATAAAATAATTATAACTGTGTATAATTTTCCGATTTGTAATTTTTAGGAACTTACGTAAAGAATAAACTTTGTTATTCACTCTGGAGTGAAAATTTAACAATATAATACGTCCACATGTGGTTTAATTTTTGGCCATAAAAATAGACAAAAAGTAAATTAGTAAAACGTTGGCTCACACAATTACTTTATTTGAATGTGATACCTGAATATAAAAATTTCTTTCATGGCAACTGTATTTATAACGCTCTTAAATTCGTAACGTTTCATGAAAATAAGCGTGTTTATAAACTCTCAATGAAGAACAAACACATTTATATTTTTACTGTTTTGTTTCAAAACACTGTTTGTTTGAAAAAAAAAGGGGGGGGGGATATGTAGTTACAAAATAACCTAACACTGAATATTTTGATTGGGCAATCATTTTTTACGATTCGGACCAAATGCAAACTTTTACACATACATTTATATAATGATCACTCCATTTACAGCCAGCTTAAAAGCCGATATCTTTGGAACAACAGCGTTTCGTGAGGCCAAATTTTCTCTATGCCAAACTCTCCCATTAGAAATCTGGTTTTGTTGCCAACCTGAGGAGAATAAACCTTAACACTGTGGACCATACACTTAACTAAGTATTCTGTCATATTTAAGGACTAAGTCGATCATGATGCACTGCTAAACCTGCCAATAACTCGGAAGCCCTCAAACACCATGTTGGTTAATATTGGTGGAGAAGTGCTACCAAACTTTTAAAAAGAAATACACGCAAAAATGTAAACGGAGAATACGGGAGTGGTCACATTGTCTCGAGTTGTGTTCCAAGCACATTGCGACTAACAAACAACATAGGCACATAGTTGGTCGTCATTCTGCGACTCATGCGGTTAGGCAAATCGCACTTGGAACATATCAGTACCTGAGCCGACATGTGAAGGAACACTTTGGCATCAGACATTTCATAAGCATATTCGGCTGCCAGTTTCGTAATGTTGAACATAGAGTCACTTCATTNGCCACTTCGCTCAGATCCGCGACACTTCTTCAGACCCCGAACATGCTGTTGTGGTGTATTATGCATCCGACCGTTTTATAGTCATTAATTAATGCAGATTTGGAGCCACTGGATATAAAGTCACCCAAATCAGATCAGAGGTAGTTCTCCCAAACCGGAACATGCCGATGCATTGCATTACACAGCAAGCAATCTTGAATATAGTTTGTATATCAAAACAGAAATACAGAATCTCAACTTGTGCCAAGATACAATGGCAATAGCCGATTTAACATAATTTTAATTGCATGTTATTGCATTTCAATCCAGGACAATCGTTTTTCTCTTCGTCTTACGGTGCACATTTAAACTGCTCTAAGATAAACTTAGATATACACAACCTAAAATGGTATGTTTTTATTAGAATGTACATTTGTTTATATGTTTTTAATTAGAACAAGCGGTTAGCCATTGCTTAGTAAAATAAGATTTGCAGGCATGCCCCTAAATTTTAAGATTTTTTTTTGCATTATTAGATGAAGATAGGCAGTGATAACATTCTTTCTTCGATCATATATATATATATGTATATACACACACACACACCAAAACAAGTTATTGTGTATTTGCTGAAAACATTTCAAACAATTTCCTTACGAATTCTTCCTTTATTTTGAGTACTTTTTTCTGTGCATACACAATATAATAACCCGTTGAGATGCTCTCCTGCCATTGTTAACATTAACTATTTCTTTATTCTCTTCAAGACATATATATATATATATATATACATATTTACAGCATTGTAGCATTGTGCAGTGAACTTTTAAAATTAAAGAATTCGTTCGGACTCATTCATATTACACGAACTTTTAATGTAACTCACCAATTCTTTACAATATGAACTTCAACTTTAGATCTCTAATACTCTAGGCCGGCCTATGTCGAGAGCAAATAACCTGTGGTTACTTTTTTTAGTCGCTAGGCAACCAATGCTTAACTAGGTTGAGAAAACGTGATAGTTACCTATCTTTTTCATCGGCTGGTATCAAATATTAGCAGAGTTGTAAATTAAATGCAGAAAATTTTTTTCTGTTTTTAATCGAGAAGCTAGGGAAATTGGTCGAAAATAGTTTCTTCCGAAATTGTTCTAGATCATTATAAATACATATAAACAAGTATAAAAATGTTTCCTAAAATGTAATGAATTAATATAACGTATTTCGTAATTACGAAATTTGGTGGATGTGACCTTCAACCGCAAATGAAACAAAAATACCTGACGAAACGTGCCTGGTGACTTGCAGCCAAAGCGATGCCATAGAAATGCATGTTGTCAAGCAATAAATAATTTGCAACCTGAATTGTTGATTTGATTGCACAAAAAGTAGCCGATGTTTGTTTTGTTATTTCCGCGGCTGGCGAGTGTCTGCTGTTACTTACTGAAGTTCTTTGAGACGGGCGGCGTGCGGCGAGTGTAATAACTTACTGCTGACCCCTGAGCACTTTCGACCTTCTTTCGTTCGATATGGAAGGCAACAATGAAACTAATGCGAGGGAAACTACCGCGCGTATGGTCCATACCGTATAAGAAGGCCACTTTCTGACAGTCAGTGAGTGGCAATTGACTAATACGAAACAAACAAAGTGCCATTTAGAAAATCCTGTATCAGCTGATGCACGAACGAACAAAAGTTAATATTATGTTGGCTATTCTGAGTGCACTGCCAACGCACATCAGACAAGCAGAAAATACGCGATAAGAAAGAGTTCCAAGTTTAATTAATACATTTTATTTTATGTGATCACAAAACAGTGGTTGTTAGTGTTAAAAACTAAACTTCGTGATAATGTAGTTATGATTAGGTGATCAAAATGAAATGTACAATAGAACGATACGACGTGGAAAAGTTTTCTGAAGTTGTGCTAACTTCAGAAAGCTTTTTCACGTCTTATAATCCACCTCAAACCTTGCTTTCAACACGTCCATGATATTAATTCCAAAAGCATACAGAAATATTATATAATATTGTTGAATTATTTTTTCTAATAATTTGACGAAACGACACGAATTTTAAATGTATTTTCAGCCCGTAACATAAGAATTATCAATTTTAAAATATACGCTATCTTTTGACCATAAAGAGAGTTACTCAAAACTTCGTCGTGACGTGCTGCGCGCTATCTATCGGATATTCTGCGAGCTATTACCTGCCAGAAATGAATCTCTTTCCTGCGCGATATATAACGAATTTACAAACATATGCCAATAGTTATATTTTTCCACGAGCTCTGCATAATTTTTAAAGTAACATATATTTCATGTACAACGATTTGGAGTACAAGTCATTTATATTCGGCCGGTAATCGTTCGTCTACGTAAATTATACGCCATATTGTTCTCTCGAAACCCATCTCCTTGTTTCCGTAGAAAGTGAGACACGCGTGAATAGTTTTTAAGCAATTCTAACGTTATTCCACGTCACATATTTCCAACTCGAATATATTAGCTATAACGTCCAAAGTGTAATAATAGATACAACAGACCGTCTCGCAAATGTTAACTAANTCATATATTTCCAACTCGAATATATTAGCTATAACGTCCAAAGTGTAATAATAGATACAACAGACCGTCTCGCAAACGTTAACTCAAATTCACTATCTCGGACAAATTAAAAAAGAGTTATCAAATATCTAATTATTTGCAACATTTTATATTTTTAACTTTATAACCTACTTATATTTTAAGACAGATGTCAGTCTTAAAATATCTTAAAATTTGTTTAGCATACAGTACAATGAGAAGTGGATTAGCTGACGGCGTGTTGATAAAAAATACAGCCCCGTCTTGACGGACCAGCTGATGGCGGAAGGATACGTAGTCAGATGTAAACAGTGGCGCTACTTTCGCCGAGCTGCCAAAAAGTGGCCTTCTTATATGGTACAGAATATATCAGAGGAGTGCTGCTGGGATATGAAACAAACAGCGGCGACTCAAGAGTCACAAGGCCGGTTAAGTTGTGGCAAGTGGAGATGACTAACTGATAAGAATTTTATAAAAATAAGATTGGGCTCATAACATATTCATGCCACAGGAAAATAGGGGAGCAGCTTACAAAGCGAACTATCATATGTAAACTATGTTGATCATGTAAACTATTTAAGGTTCCCGCCTACCTGGACCTTTTGTCCGTGTTTGAGGCCGAGAAGCGCAGGAGCGATAAGGGCGATACTACCACGCGTATCACGAGTGTCATCGCCCCTAAGCGCAAGGCTCTGTACTGGCGTGCAGTGTTCTCGTCGCACTGCGTGTATCTATGGGACTTTCAGCGGGGACTCTATTATTCTATTGATGGAAAGTCAGTAGGAATGCTCAGTGCGTTGTTTTGTATGTCAACAGCCTTCGTCTGTTGCGCAAGTTATTTTCGTAAGCAAGCACAATGGACGCACGTTTAATAATTTCGTATAGAAACGTATATTTGAAACATCCTGAAACGCAGTTCGAGCGACAGGTATGCGTGAGCCTTAATTTAATTTGTTTAATTAGATATACTGTAAATATGTTTTTGTACTTTTAAAAGGAAAATTCTTGGAAACCGAGTTGCCGAGAAAATCCTTTGTAGAACTGCAAGCAGTTTTCTTGTTAAATCTGCAAACCACATGTTTTTGTAATATTACAAATGATAGGCTTGTATAGCAACTTACATTATCGAGAAGTGGACAAATATTTTCCTTTTTCTTCTAGAAATGCAATGAATTAATAACAGAGAATAGGGAAAAATTTTTTCAAAATATAAATCACGAGAAAAAACAAAACTGACACCTTACCAGAACATGGACTAGAACCCACATTCCGTAATTTACTGACCCAGTTCTTCAACCACAACACCAACTTCACTTACAAACTCTACAACTATTTTTATAATAAATATAAGAGGAAATCCTACAAAATTATAGTGAAGTTATTCAGTTAGGAAGAACGCATTTATTTCATTTTAAGAGTTTTGTGTAGAGATGAAACATTAATATTAAGAGTTTATGAGTTAATATTAAGAGTTATTGTTTTTATAATTGTCGTTTTGTTATGAGTATTCGTTTCGCTTTTAGTGCTTAACGTTTTTAAAACGTGCGATACGTTTCTTTTTGCAGGCAACCGCACTTTACATCACCGCTAGTTTCTGCACAAACAGCTATATACGGGTTTAGGTCGTTGAGTGTCTGCCATTTTACTTGAGCTCGTGGATACTGCTCTGTAGAGTACAAACATTTCTTAACGTCTATTACAAACGTGGCCCTTGTAGATTTACAAACTAGTGATTTTACAAGAGAAATTTGTGTACTGTTACAAATATTTGTGCAGTTACAAACTATTTCTCAGTAAAAATTACAAATATTTCTTACAGTTTACACGGGGTGCAGTACACACTAGACGAAGGCTCTCAGTTCGGTTGGCAGAGAATTCATAAAAATAGTTCTCATGCGTGACGTTGAGCTTAGAGTGTATGTACTATGTAAATTCATGGCTATTGAAGTGTAACATTTCTGTTTGGTAGAAATAAGAGCACGAATGAATGTACTATTATGTTATTTACTTTCCTAAATATTCCTTAGTGTTCACTTTGATGATGCATGAACAACGTGAAGCGGGCAATGGCAATAAAGGAATGTTACAACATGATATGTAAAGTATGTCATAAGCAGGGCTTTTGTGCTTAGTGCTATAAGTGCTTTGCTGCAGTCTTATTAGTGTGTCGGAGGGTTGCAGCAGGACCAATAGGCTATACTCTAATGAAGGCGGCGAAGAGAAATCAAACTGCTGCGATGGTCCTAGTGGACTATAAGAGCATGTTACAGATGAACCATATAACTGCACTGACTTCTGTTAATATCTGCCAACTGGCGTCGTATTTAAGTAGTTTGTATTTCACCTACAGCAATAATAGATTGTCGTGTGCTTAGTTATCTCGGCTGGTCTGCGTTGTGTTTCGCAACATAATCACATTCATCAGGTTTTACGTGAGAAACTGCACGAATGCCTTTAACACGTGAGCAGTAGAATCACTCCTCGCCATTCTGGATCATGGCTAGGGCTTGCTCGCGTTCGACTCTAATATGAGGTGTTTCAAGCTCAGGAATCTGCTCGTCCCAACTGTACTTACGAGATTGTTGCTACTTCTAATTCTGTTATTAGTATTGCTCAGTCTCCTGTATTGTATTCTAGACGTAGGCTTAAGTTTGAGCTTGGTGATGCTATATGGGTATTCAGAAAGTTGGTTGGTGCTAATGGCGATGTTCGTGTATTGGCTCATGTACAGTATGTTTATGTTGCTTAATTATATGCATGTAATAAACGAGGAGTTTCATTTCCCTATCCCAGATCACTTTAACACGTCCGAAAACAGGTTTGACCTTGAACGTCAGTTGCAAGTTTTGACGTGCCAGCCTGCTACCGGAAGTTGTTATCAGTAGTTTGTCAGTTTTGGCGGATGTACATCCTTTTGATAATTTCTGGATGGTTGACTCGTCAATCGTATTCTTCTAAACCAGAGTGGAGAGGAGTGGAGGCATTCGGACAGCTCTTAACATCGAGGTCTTGAGAGCCGATGAGGGTGAAGTGAATTGATATAGAACAGCGCCGGAATGCAAGTGCGGGGAAACGGGAGTTCAGCGAGAAAACCCGCCAATCAGCGCCATCGTCCGGCACGATTCTCACATGCAACAATCCTGGAGCGACCCCCCGGGAATGTTAGCCCGGTGTGCCTAGGCGCGCAGCCTGACCACTGCACCACCACGGCCCCCTTTTTAAACAACAACTTTGCAGATGTTTTGGTTTTTTTCCTAAAGAAGAAATACCACTTCATTATACACTGAAGACCCAAAAAAACTGGTACACCTGCCTAATATCGTGTAGGGCCCTCCGAGCACGCACTAGTGCCGCAAGACGACGTGGCATGGACTCGACTAATGTCCGAAGGTATGCAGGCGGCAATTCACACCATGAATCCTGCAGTGCAGTCCACAAATCCAATCTGCGCCAATTAGAGAAGGGGTTGTACGTCTGTCACGTTTAATGATTATCGTCAGTCGTCGTTTGTCCCGTTCTTTCACGATCTTTTCCCGGCCGCAGCGATGTCGAAGATGTGATGTTTTACTGGATTCCCGATATTCACGGTACACTCGTGAAATTGTCGTACGCGAAAATCCACATTTTATCGCTACCTCGGAGATGCTATGTCCCATCTCTCGTGCGCCGACTATAACACCACGTTAAAACTCACTTAAATCTTGATAACCTGCCATTGTAGCAGCAGTAACCGACCTAGCAACTTTGCCAGACGCTTGTTGTCTTATATACGCGCTGCCGACCGCATCGCGTTACTCTGATTGGTTCCATGCCTCTGTTATTTGCATACGCACGCCTCTAACAGTTTTTTTGGCTATCCAGTGTAAATAGAAGCATATTTACATATAACAATATAATTAAGCATGATAAAACAGCGTTGTATGTTTTACCTTTCCATAATGCAGCGGCATATGAAGAGTGTAAAGAAACTGGGCAATAACTCATCGTAAGATGGGACTTCCTTGTTTGTTGTGGGTAACATGTGGCGATACGCGCTCCCGATCGTGTGGAACTATACAAAATAACTAACACGATTCTTCTCTTTGCTCCGGTCGACTATGACTACAGTTCTAAATTCATAGATCTAGTGAGCCATTATTATGCACGTGATTGACTTATTTTTTAAACAGTTTCCTTATTAGAGTCTTTTCGCGATTTATTCGCACTTTTTTAAACATAACTTTGAAGAATCACACAATGTATGACGTTTTTGGTTGTTTCGTAATTATGTTAGGTACATGAGCGTTATTTACTTGTTTTGACATTAAAGTACCTTATTTTTGGTCAAATGGAATGTTCATTTATATCTTATCTATAATTTACAATATTTCATTATAATTAATATGAATAAGGACAGCGAGAAAATAGGTGTGTTGGTAATCCTTAAAAGTAAATTATTATTATGTAATTATTAAAGTGAGTGTGCACGAATGCATTGAGTTGTTCCTTCGGCGTAACTTTCTAGACTCAGATAAGCTTTGTTGGCATGAGGCGGGAGGAATACCATTTGAAAGCAGAACTTTAGCAGGGCTTCAGAAAAGTTGCAAGTAACCGCGATTGGACTATACAAACAATGTACGATTAGTTTCTAGCAGAATGAGGGGTTACTGCAGGGCAAGAAGTGTTTCCTGATCGTGAGCCAGTCTGGCGATGGTTAGGCGCCAGTTGAGATGCGAGTCCACAATACGACGGCGGGAGAAGCCACTCACTCCACTGTCTGGAGACATACTCGGGTAAGCTGACTGCCTGGCGAGTACATACGCTAAAGTCAGGACAGTGTTGCCCACATTATACCTGGTTGACATGCATGCCTGTCACACCGAACAGACACAGCGGGAAACTAGAACAACCAATCAGAGACCTTCCTCGTTTTCCGCACTAGTCACGCCGAAAAGTTCAGTTCATACGGATATTTATGCTGAAGGAAAGAGCAGACTTCGCCGGTATTCCCCACACGTCAGTTGGTTAACACATTTCATATCTCTGATTTGTTGGATATTCAATGTGTATTGATCTATATATATATATATATAAATGTGAAAGTGTGTTTGGATGTTTGTTTGTACCTCTTTCACGTCGCAACGGAGCAACGGATCGACGTGAATTTTTGCACAGAGATAGTTGGAGGACCGGGAAGTGACATAGGCTACTTTTCATCCCAACAAAATATCTTATTTAAATTTATTATTAAAATTCTTATTGGAAAATGAAAAAGTAGGGGAGACAGGGTACGGTTGTAACAACTCGAGTATTCGCATAACTATCCACGGTGTGTGAGGGGTAGAAGGGGAATGACACCCGGCTTGCCTGTACGGACCTGCTCGGCAGTCTTGCGTCGCCCTCCGCGCGCTTTGTTCGCTTGTGGAGGCACCTATTGTGTTTTGTCAATTCAAAGTAAGTATTTTTAATCGATTTCTTTATTGAGTTGCTTCGTTAATATTATAATTTACGTTTTGAGATTTTTCCTACGTAATTGGTGGACTCAANACTTCCGCCCATATATTCCTATACAATAATTGTTTGTTTTATTGAGCTCTACCACCCCTCAATGTTTGTCCCATGGTTTTAGAATCACTCTGTATAGCCTAACTAATATTATAAATGCGAAAGCGTGTNCACCCCTCAATGTTTGTCCCATGGTTTTAGAATCACTCTGTATAGCCTAACTAATATTATAAATGCGAAAGCGTGCTTGTTTGTTTGTTTGTCCTTCCACGTCACAACGGAGCTACGGATTGACCTCATTTTTTGCACAGAGATAGTTGGTGGGCCGGGAAGTGACATAGGCTACTTTTTACACCGAGAAAATTTCTCATTCCCTTGGGGAAATTCTTATTGTAAATTGAAAAAGTACACAAACGCAATAACAATGCAACATCGCAACCTAGCAACATATCGACGTAATTTCTGGCACAGAAATAGTTGGACGGCTGGAAGTTGATATTGGCTACTATTTATAGCCAGAAAATATATCAAAAACTTTACTTTCGCGCGTCGGTTTACCGTACGCGGACGTGGAGAGCAATGGATGGGGGTGGCGGGTGGAAGGAGGGGGGGGGGACCTTAATAAAAAAAACCTAAACAATAATTCCGTAATCCATGCTAGCGGAGCAGCGGGCACAGTAGTATATAATAAAACAACATAATTCAATGTACGTATTTTTAGTGGAATACGTGAAAATAAACGTTTATTTTATTCAACACTAGTGTTTTATAAATGTAGTTTGCGAACGAACCGATAAGTAGCCATAAACTGTACGTATTTTAGAAGCACAAAACAAAGTTATAGCCTTCTGTAAATTTTTTAGTAAAAAAATCTGTACCACAACAGAATTAATGAAATGACTAGTTCGTTGCCGTCACTGATTTTGGGATCTTTTATTAAAATTTACAAACAAAACTGCATCATCGTAAATAGCCTGTGACCAAACAACAAGGGGCCGTGGTGGCTGAGCGGTTAGACTGCCCGCCTACCACCTAGGGGTACCGGGTTCAATCCCGGGCCGGGTCAGTCTCAGATTTCCGCAGGTGGGAATCGTGCCGGACGATGCCACTGGTCAGCGGGTTTTCTCGGGTATCTCCAGTTTTCTCTCCCTCTTGCATTCCGGCGCTACTCCATTCTAACCTCATTTCACCCTCTTCGGCTTTCAAGACCTCGCTGTTAAGAGCCACTCAAATGTATCAACTCAACCAAACAGCAAAACTGTGACACAGAATATTCAGGTAATATGTGAACAACCATAGTTTCTGTCCGCAATGCCTGTCTGGCGTCATCGACGAGAATGTGAGAGGGTTGAGATATGTGGGTGGTTTTTGACAACGAGGTCTTGAGAGCCAATGAGGGTGAAATGAGGTGAGAATGGGGCAGCGCCGGAATGCTTGAGAGAAAACACGCTGACTAGCGGCATCGTCCGGCACGATTTCCACTTGCAAAAATCCAGGAGCTGCCCGGCCGGGGATTGAACCCGGTTCGCCTTGGTGGGAGGCGAGCAGTCTAACCACTCAGCCACCGCGACCCAAGTGAGAATGTGAATCAAGCTCTAAGACAGTCGCACGTGACCTTCAACTCGCCAACTGTAAATGCGAGTCTAGTCACTAGTTAGTATGTGAACGTCCTTCAATTAATCCCGAAATAACGCAAGTCAAGGAGCAAATCACTTAAAATTATTTTAAAAGTATGTAGGTAGAGCTTGACGTCTCGTCAGCTGTGAGGTCGTTGCAGACAGCAAACTGCTCAGAATAGCAGGAATGGGGAAGTAATAGGCCACAGTAGGTAGTAAGGACTCATATCAGTATTCGCCTGGAGTGATTCCGGGAAACTATGGTAAACGGAAGTCATGACGGCCGGACCGGGATTCGAAGCCAGGTCCTCACGAACCACTGCACCACCTCACGCGGTGAGATAGTGGGAGAAGATCGCAATAGGCGGTGTTATCTGTTAAGCTATAATAGTAAGTTGACTCAATGACACGTAATAATATTAAGATGTCCGTAAATAATAGAATCGTACCGGAAGAAAATTATTTAAAGTAAGTTGAACATTTGTTTAGAAGAAAATACGGAATGCTTTCTCAGTGTTGTGTATTACTTCACACGACTACGAATACAAATTTCACGATATATTGCGTACAAAAAATTATTTCTTTGATCTTTCAACATAATCGAAACCAAACACAAAATTGAAGTGCTATGTAACATTATCCTATTAAGTTTACCTATGGGCTAATTTGTTTTTATTATAATTTTTTCTTTTATTATTAATTCGATTTCTTATTACATATTTATTATATTAGTTAGATTTAATTTAAATGAAATACTTTAAGCCACAAAAAGTAAATTTTCGAAAATAAAGTATAAGGAAACAATAGTTTATCTAGATGAAACTGAATTTTCTTGAAAAGTTTCATTAAATAACATAAGCATCAATTCTGGAGAAGTTGGTAGTGACTCGGAAAACCAGAGGTCTTGGAATAATATTTGCACAATGTCCTTCTAACTGCTGGAACACGTTTCCCCCTCATTCCTGACATTTGGCTGGTGGGACAGGGGATCTCTCTGTACGGACCGGGTTCGGTCAGTGGGTTCACCAGTTTTGTAACGTGGAGTGCAGAGGTTTGGGCGGCTGTTCAGTGATTTTAAGACGTCAAGTACATTAGCTACAACATTCCAACGTACTCCAGATGTACTGAAAACTGCATTTTCAAACTGCTGTANAAGACGTCAAGTACATTAGCTACAACATTCCAACGTACTCCAGATGTACTGAAAACTGCATTTTCAAACTGCTGTATCTCAAAATATACGCGTCAGATACATTCAAAATTAATCAAGGGCCCTACATTAAACCTCGCTACAGTCTTCCCACCAATACATCAATAGGTTCACCGCTGAAAGTGCCGTAGGTAGAAGCAGCACTACGAGAACACTGCACGCCAGTTCAGAGCCCTGCGCGTAGAGGCGATGGCGCTATTGTAGCGTGTGCCAGTGTCGCCCTTATAGCTCCCGTGCTTCTCGGCTTAACTCGTTATTACTAAATTATTTGATTTTTATATATGGGTCGAATTAAACATTTCTTGCAGACAATAAGGCAAGGTTTGGAATAATACTAACATAACCGTGATAGTTACAATTCGACAATCTCACTAGGCCAGAGTATGGCGCGCAGGAACTGGGTACACAATACTGTGCATTCTCACGTGAGGCGGAGGGATACAAAGTGAAGAGAAAGTAGTAACTAAGCAGGTCTCGCAGTGCTCAGTTGAAGTGACTGGTCGTCAATATCTGGCATTTATTTATATTCCTCCAGAACTGAATCTGCACGTCGGGTGGATTGCCATCTTATCTACTGTTATTGACGTCACAGTTGCAGCCACAGTAGGAAGTAGAGGATATTCATGACACTTTCTGAATTGAGTGCAGAGTATGTATACCAATGCTCGAAAAAAAAAAGGAAACTTGTTCTACAAAAAGGAATTGTTTGTATGAAACAGTTATTTCCAATTACCTAAGATACTTGGAGCTATATTAAGAAAACTCTCGTAGATAAAATATAGGGAAACATAGTTATATTATTATTAGTANCTAAGATACTTGGAGCTATATTAAGAAAACTCTCGTAGATAAAATATAGGGAAACATAGTTATATTATTATTAGTAGTATTGAAATTACTTTTCCATCGAGAGAAAACATGAAGAAGTGAATCGGCAAAAACTTCATTAAGTATTCCTATATAAAAATTGGCTTGTGTTAGAAAACATAAAAAAAATTATATATATATATGTTAAAAGAAAAACAGGCTGAAGTGGTTATATTTACATTAAGTACTAATCAACTGTAATCTGTGCAAAACTTGTATAAGCGTCAACGTTCTCAAAGATATGGAATAGAGCGCGCATGCGAGGTGCGCAGTAGCTTGTCTCCGTGTCCCAACACTGGACTGCCAGTAGCACTGGAAAGAGCGCGGAAAGAATTTCAGGTTAGGTTACTGTTAATTAAAGTTAATGCTATGATATTTTCGTCCATTTCCTATTGTCTAAGTTTAAAGCAACTACAATATATTCAAGTCAGTCCAATAATTTCATTCACCTAAAAAGATAAGTGTGCTGCAAGTTAAAATGCAAACAAAGACATTTCTCAATACTGGCCAGTCTGAGCAAGTGATGTTGAAATGTGAACTGGAGATGGGTGAGTCAGTGTTGACACGCGCGGAAGACTGTACTCGGCAGATGTTAATTATACTCTGGTTAGGAACAAAAAACATTTTCTTACTGGGAGAGTTTGGCATAGAGAATATTTCTGCCGCTAGGTGCGCAGTGTAGCAAAGAGGTTACTTTTAATTAAAATATTAAGCCACGTGAATAATAAAAAAGAAGTTACTGAGATAACTAATGAGCATACTTTCCTCAACAAATGCCCAATGTTGGTATCGGCTTCCCCTTCTATAATATATCAGGATAACTAATGAGCATACTTTCCTCAACAAATGCCCAATGTTGGTATCGGCTTCCCCTTCTATAATATATCAGGATATTTTCAAAACGATTATACATGCAGTAACCACAATTAATTAAATATTTGTAAATAATCTTTACTCTTGTCCATTTTTCCAGGTTTTGTCGGTCGCTTTCGTCTCCTACGATTATGATTGGCTAGAATTAACAGTTGCTAGATTAATCATACACTGCAAAAATTATGACTCGTTGAGTAAGTACACGGAAAATAAGCACAAGTCTTAATTCTTGAGTCTTTAATCGTGAACGCACCTTAACTCGGTACACAACATCTGTACTCACTGCACTTGACTACACGCAGAGCTGCCAACAGTGAAGCTCTAGGGGCACCGCCGAGGGCGGCAGGGCTGCCAACTGCACGTTGCCAGACTGTGCGCGCAGGTAGAGTGGCAGTTTGATGCGCACGCCAGCGATCGCGTACTCAGACACGCAAAATAGCCGCAGGTAGGCGGGCNCAGGTAGAGTGGCAGTTTGATGCGCACGCCAGCGATCGCGTACTCAGACACGCAAAATAGCCGCAGGTAGGCGGGCGTTCTCCCTTGATACGCTGCCAAGGTTATATGACGGAAGTTGGCACTATTCACACGCCAGACATTTCTGGAATATTTCGCTCATTTTTAGTCACTAGCCGTTTAATACGACTAGGTCGGGAACTAAGTTACGGCAACGTTGTTGTGTTTTACATTAGTTTGATGTTTTAAGAATTGTTATGAGATATCTGAACTTCTACCGAATCAAAGCAAGTAAAAACCTGCATCTTTAAAGCAGAGCAACTTGGATGAAAGAATCGAATTTCAACGCTAGTCTCCAAAATCCTGTAGTGAAAATATTTTTAGTCGTAAGCAGTTTGTATATTAGTTGTTATGTATAAGCTGTTAACGGCAAAATGAGCACTTTTGAGGCCCTGGTTACTTTTTCCTTTCATCTATTTTTTTTATCCTTTAACTACTTTTTNACGGCAAAATGAGCACTTTTGAGGCCCTGGTTACTTTTTCCTTTCATCTATTTTTTTTATCCTTTAACTACTTTTTAAAAAAATGTTGCTATGTAAGTAATAAACAGTGTGTATATTCCACCGCACTCGGAAGTTAACATCTAAGGCTAAAATAAAATATATTTATTGACTATTATTCTATATGAGAGGGCTTTCAAAAGTACTCACCTTACCATGAACATCCTGTAGACTTATGTGTGCACTCTTCTGCACTGCCTCCTGNGAGGGCTTTCAAAAGTACTCACCTTACCATGAACATCCTGTAGACTTATGTGTGCACTCTTCTGCACTGCCTCCTGTATTCATTTATTAAAAGTTTTTACTTCATACGACCAGTCTTTGACATATTTCGTGTATATTTTATTGTTCTTGTTCATTGAATGTTATATTTTCCCTTAAAGTTTTCGTGTCATGTTTAATAATAATCATTCAGTTTTTATGCGATGCTGACCGGAGATTATCACGTCCTTCANCTAAGATACTTGGAGCTATATTAAGAAAACTCTCGTAGATAAAATATAGGGAAACATAGTTATATTATTATTAGTCGTATTGAAATTACTTTTCCATCGAGAGAAAACATGAAGAAGTGAATCGGTAAAAACTTCATTAAGTATTCCTATATAAAAATTAGCTTGTGTTAGAAAACATAAAAAAAATTATATATATATATATATATATGTTAAAAGAAAAACAGACTGAAGTGGTTATATTTACATTAAGTACTAATCAACTGTAATCTGTGCAAAACTTGTATAAGCGTCAACGTTCTCAAAGATATGGAATAGAGCGCGCATGCGAGGTGCGCAGTAGCTTGTCTCCGTGTCCCAACACTGGACTGCCAGTAGCACTGGAAAGAGCGCGGAAAGAATTTCAGGTTAGGTTACTGTTAATTAAAGTTAATGCTATGATATTTTCGTCCATTTCCTATTGTCTAAGTTTAAAGCAACTACAATATATTCAAGTCAGTCCAATAATTTCATTCACCTAAAAAGATAAGTGTGCTGCAAGTTAAAATGCAAACAAAGACATTTCTCAATACTGGCCAGTCTGAGCAAGTGATGTTGAAATGTGAACTGGAGATGGGTGAGTCAGTGTTGACACGCGCGGAAGACTGTACTCGGCAGATGTTAATTATACTCTGGTTAGGAACAAAAATCATTTTCTTACTGGGAGAGTTTGGCATAGAGAATATTTCTGCCGCTAGGTGCGCAGTGTAGCAAAGAGTGTACTTTTAATTAAAATATTAAGCCACGTGAATAATAAAAAAGAAGTTACTGAGATAACTAATGAGCATACTTTCCTCAACAAATGCCTAATGTTGGTATCGGCTTCCCCTTCTATAATATATCAGCATAACTAATGAGCATACTTTCCTCAACAAATGCCCAATGTTGGTATCGGCTTCCCCTTCTATAATATATCAGGATAACTAATGAGCATACTTTCCTCAACAAATGCCCAATGTTGGTATCGGCTTCCCCTTCTATAATATATCAGGATAACTAATGAGCATACTTTCCTCAACAAATGCCCAATGTTGGTATCGGCTTCCCCTTCTATAATATATCAGGATATTTTCAAAACGATTGCACATGCAGTAACCACAATTAATTAAATATTTGTAAATAATCTTTACTCTTGTCCATTTTTCCAGGTTTTGTCGGTCGCTTTCGTCTCCTACGATTATGATTGGCTAGAATTAACAGTTGCTAGATTAATCATACACTGCAAAAATTATGACTCGTTGAGTAAGTACACGGAAAATAAGCACAAGTCTTAATTCTTGAGTCTTTAATCGTGAACGCACCTTAACTCGGTACACAACATCTGTACTCACTGCACTTGACTACACGCAGAGCTGCCAACAGTGAAGCTCTAGGGGCACCGCCGAGGGCGGCAGGGCTGCCAACTGCACGTTGCCAGACTGTGCGCGCAGGTAGAGTGGCAGTTTGATGCGCACGCCAGCGATCGCGTACTCAGACACGCAAAATAGCCGCAGGTAGGCGGGAGTTCTCCCTTGATACGCTGCCAAGGTTATATGACGGAAGTTGGCACCATTCACACGCCAGACATTTCTGGAATATTTCGCTCATTTTTAGTCACTAGCCGTTTAATACGACTAGGGCGGGAACTAAGTTACGGCAACGTTGCTGTGTTTTACATTAGTTTGATGTTTTAAGAATTGTTTACTCTATAGACTTGAAGATGGCTTAGTTTCGTTCATTTAACCTGCATCTTTAAAGCAGAGCAACTTGGATGAAATAATCGAATTTCAACGCTAGTCTCCAAAATCCTGTAGTGAAAATATTTTTAGTCGTAAGCAGTTTGTATATTAGTTGTTATGTATAAGCTGTTCACGGCAAAATGAGCACTTTTGAGGCCCTGGTTACTTTTTCCTTTCATCTATTTTTTTTATCCTTTAACTACTTTTAAAAAAAATGTTGCTATGTAAGTAATAAACAGTGTGTATATTCCACCGCACTCGGAAGTTAACATCTAAGGCTAAAATAAAATATATTTATTGACTATTATTCTATATGAGAGGGCTTTCAAAAGTACTCACCTTACCATGAACATCCTGTAGACTTATGTGTGCACTCTTCTGCACTGCCTCCTCTATTCATTTATTAAAAGTTTTTACTTCATACGACCAGTCTTTGACATATTTCGTGTATATTTTATTGTTCTTGTTCATTGAATGTTATATTTTCCCCTAAAGTTTTCGTGTCATGTTTAATAATAATCATTCAGTTTTTATGCGATGCTGACCGGAGATTATCACGTCCTTCANTAAAGTTTTCGTGTCATGTTTAATAATAATCATTCAGTTTTTATGCGATGCTGACCGGAGATTATCACGTCCTTCATAAGTACTAACTTCCGTCGCTCACCAACTCAGCCAGTTTGGTGAAATTAAGCCTTCAACTAAAGTTAATGATGGGTTGATTAATGTTTTTTAAAGACGTAATATTATTTTCATGTGCGTTATTTTGTTGCAAACAGTTATTATTTTATTTAAGTTGTTCATTAACTGCTCGGATATTTTTCAGAATTTTTTATGGTATTATATTTTATAAGTCTTTCCCGTTTGGTAGTTTTGGTTTGTTTACAAAGGCCTTAGTTACTGAGCAGGCTGTTGATCCGTTGCCATAGCGTTGGCTGGTTTATTGAAGGCTTCTTAAGCGAAGTCATTTTTAAAGACGTTTAGCCATCTTGGTTCAGACGGCACGCCACTGACCTACGAAGGTTTTGCCAGTATGGCTTCAAATTACATTCTGTTGTAATAATTGCGGTGTTCGCATCTGTATACAAGCCGTCTCGATGGGGACGAAGATGCGTGAACGGTTAGACAGAGACAGACTTGTAAGTTCGCCGCCTGCGTTACTATTACAGGTGAAATAAGTGGAACTACTGGGTCCTTATAAAAGTGATTGGGACGGTATATTAGCACCATAGGCCCTAGAGCCTATCTCCAGGAAGCCATCAAGAACGTGTCCTGTGGCATTCAAGAGAATGCCTTGACCTAGAACAAGGTCTACAAGACCGTCCAGAACTCCAGAATTTCGACGTAATAATTTCGAAAATCCAAGTCATGAGTAAAATTTTTTTTAAAGCAAAGAAGTTAGGTTTTTTTTTAACATTTTCTAAACGCGATTNAAAATCCAAGTCATGAGTAAAATTTTTTTTAAAGCAAAGAAGTTAGGTTTTTTTTTAACATTTTCTAAACGCGATTTCGGATTGAGTTGAAATGATTCACGTAATATTTAAACCACGATTACACTGGAATAAGTTTAAAGCATTACCATGAGCAAGTTTCAAGAAGGCATGTTCTTAATTACTTTTCAAAGTTTTAATTTGTTTTCGGCAGAATTATAGCTAACATAATTTTCCGTCACTAGAAGAGTTAGTGTTAACCGATACTATTAAAGAATATATATCAAATTTTTATCGTAAATTGGTGCCACATTAGTAGAACAAGAATGGGGAGTCTGGGACAATGGCACCTGGTACACGTGGCAGGCGACGGCCATGAAAACCTGTTGCCATCTTGGATCCGGGTGACCTTGACCTTGAACTCACTCTCGTGACTTTGATCCCGTGTCAGTGGCCTTAGAAAACGATGACAAAAATCGCAAAAAATTCTAAAGAGTTAGTTTAACGTTTTAAAATTTATAAAATTTTAAATTTTTAAAAATATTAAAAAAAATTTGAAAAAAAATTAATGACATACATGCAGGAAGTCAGGGGTTCGAAACAAAGATGGCGGAGCACACATAGTTCAAGCACGATGATCAGCAGACGACTGAAATCCCCACTAATGTTTCATTGGTTAATACGTCACACCCCTCTCCAAACCATAGCTCGACTGATTAGTCGGGTTCCCTAGATATAACCCCTCCATCCTCCCCAAACACATTTTTATTGGCTGACTACTCACATTCGCTCGACCCCCCCTCTAACATCTTATTGGATTTACAGCGCACTCCTCACCACTCTCCAAATGCTTATTGACTCTCCACGACCTCCTTTTCCAATCACTACCAGATTATATTAGCAGTTTAAATGTTCACATTTACCTCTCCACCCGACATATATTTTATTGCTTTAACATCACATCCGCCCCGTCCCTTTCGCCACACTCCAACCATTTGTTCATATTTTCGCTCCACATACCCCTCCTTTCTGCCCATCACTCCTCAAGACGACCCCATATCTATCACCCATCAATTCAGCCTGTTCTTCATTGGGTTTTTTTTTTCTGTAATCCCTCACCACAACACCTAAACATACAAAAAAAATCCACTGAAAAAATGTATTACAAATTTATTAAAATAATTAAAATTTATTAAAAAGTTATTTTTAACTCTATTTAAAAACTTATAAAAATAAGATTCAGAATGTTTGTGCTTAGAGGTGACGAGGAGTCAGAACCAACTGACTGCCATGTTATGATGTCACCCGACCGCCTAGTTAGATGTAAGTGGCCTTGACCTTGACCTTTGACGTTGGCCATATGACCATGACCTGAAGTAACCTTGAACCCAAACATTTGCAAAATTGTTTTAAAAATTCCCTAAAAAAATTGTAAAAAAGATACAAATTACTTCATAAAATGTATAACGTTTTTATTAAAAACTAATTAAAAAAATTCTAAATTTTAAATTTTAAATATTTGGGCTTGTAGGGGACGAGGGACTGAAACTGAGCAGCCATAATATTATGACATCACACAACCACCATGTTGAACCCAGTTGACCTCGACCTACGACCTTGATCCATGATCTTGATTCCATAACAGTGACCTTGGATGACCTTAAAAATCTCGGGAAAAAATTATAAAAATGGAATAAATTCACGAAAGTCAGCGAGCATATTACATAACTGACTACTAACACAATTTTGGATCCAAGTGACCTCGACATTTGACCTTAACACAGTGACCTTTGACCTTTATCCCAAAAATTCGTTACAAATCCCAAAAATTTCCAAAGAATTTATAAAAAATTAATAGCAAATATTACAAGAGGTTGTTTTTTTTTAATTATTATGTAAACTTACATATCTGGAGGTCTCCCACAGAACCACATACAGCAGACAACTAACCCTTCTCAAATCAATTACATTGTATTAACATTCCCCTCCCCTCCCCTACCACCCTCCAGCACTTTGCTCATTCTGTCGAATGCACTCCACCTACAATATTGGTTTCTTGTTTGTCGTATGCTTACATTTTAAACACCTAGGTGGCACTGATGACTTCGACCAACGTGTTAGATCTGGATGACTTTCCCCTTGACCTAACATATGTGACCTTGACACCGGGCCTATAAACTTGGATAAACTTGAACCAAAAAATAAATTCTAAAAACTTGTATATAATATAAAAAAACTCCAAAACAATTCTAAAAAATTTAATTAAAAACGGTTTTTATTTAATTTTTTCATCAATATCGCAATAATTCCATAAATCAGCACCGTTATTAGCACCGCAATCAGCACCGCAACCAACATTGCAATTATCATCGCAATCAGCAATCCACACACCAATCCACACCAAGTCATACACCAATCCATACCAATCCACGCACCCATCCACGCACCAATCAAAACCAATCTACACACCAATCCACACAAATCCCCACACCAAACCACATACCGATCCACACCAATTCCCACACAAAACCACATACCGATCCACATACCAATCCACACTAATCCACACACTAATCCACACACCAATCCACACAAAAATCCACACAAATCAACACATCATTGCCCAACAATCCGTACCAATTCACACATCAATCCACACCAATCCACACACTAATCCACACACCAATCCACACAAAAATCCACACAAATCAACACATCATTGCACAACAATCCGCACCAATTCACACATAAATCCACACCAATCCATACCAATCCACCACAGTCCCTAGCAATCCATTCNACAACAATCCGCACCAATTCACACATAAATCCACACCAATCCATACCAATCCACCACAGTCCCTAGCAATCCATTCTGCAATCTGCTCCACAATACTCCTCCGTAATCCACAGCATGTGTAAGTGGGTTTTCTCAGAGTGCTCCCACATTTTTTAAACATATACATTTTATGATGGAAGGCCTTTTGTGGCCACATATATAGAAAATAATAACAGTTGGCATTCTGACACAGTGAGGTAAACATAGATTTGGATGCGCTCTCTCGTCATACCACGAAGATGGATTGCGAATATGAAGGCTTGCCTTTGACCTCAGCGATAATGGAGCCGCGTTCTGCATCACCACTAACTGGTTGTCGTCAGTGCCGATTATGCTATAGAATTTTCACTTATGGTCAAAATGCTCGTCGCCATGAGAGAACGCCCTCTACGAAGAGCCCTTTTCGCGCGATGAATCATTACGACATTGGTCCCATGCAGTTACGGCAAGGCGATACAACGAAAGAACATACTGTGAACTGCAAGGATTCATCTACTGGGAGTCAGCAAGTGTTACTGGCAATACCTCTTGCTGCATAGATGGGTACCGATTTGACAGGTGATTATGATTAGTCAGTTAATGCTAAAGACGGAATGACTGCAGTAGAGTCGGCTTGTGTGGAATGTACACTTGCATGACGTTCGCGTGAGGTCGACGAACTTCAAAATAAATAATCGTCGACTCTAAATATCGATGATCATTCAACTCCTGCTGCAAAGGAAAGTAAATTTAATATAAAATACAAAACAGGATGTGAAGATGACCATGAAGAGAGCATTGATGAAAATGAACATGAAGAAAGTGATAGTGCTGAAGACGATGATTACGATTTTCTCGGTAAACTGACACACCCCTCTAATACATTTGCTGCAACAGGCGACATGAAGAAGGCAGAAGACGCAGAGAATACTGGCTACCTATTTCCCGAAGACCCGGATGAACTTGTTGATAGACTCAGATATTGGTTGACCTTAAAATACGCGAGGATCTCACGCACATTAACGAAATATCTTCAGTCATAAGTAAATTGAAGGATCGGGGAAATATATTGCATGGTGTGATGAACTGCTTTCTTCTGAAATTGTAATTACAAAGTATAACCAATTATTATNTCGGGGAAATATATTGCATGGTGTGATGAACTGCTTTCTTCTGAAATTGTAATTACAAAGTATAACCAATTATTATGAAATAATTGGTTTTCCTTTATTTGTTTGGTCGTATCCTTTTTTTCCTCACAACTTTAAAATAAAATGGTTCTATGAGCACGTGATTATTAACGGAAATATCTCCATACAGAATGACAATAAAGACTTAAGTAAAAAATGTATGGATAGTTGACTGCATACAAAACATTAATTCTGTTAACAAGCACAAATTTGGAGACATTTGCCGAACGAATGTAATTTCTATACATATGGGTGAGGGGACAAACCGNGCACAAATTTGGAGACATTTGCCGAACGAATGTAATTTCTATACATATGGGTGAGGGGACAAACTGAAGGATTGATGGAAGGATCAATCGAAAGATTGGTATTGATAGAAGGATTGAAATTGATCGAAGGATTGGGATTGATCGAAGGATTGAGATTGATAGAAGTACTGGGATTGTACGAAGGATTTAAATGTATTGCTGTGAATTGTGGAGGAGTATTGCTAAGGATTGGGATTGATCCAAAGATCGGGATTGATCGAAGGATTGGCACTGGCTGCTGTAGATTGTGGAGGAGGATTGTGGAGCAGATTGCGAAGCGGATTGCTAAGGATTGGTGTGGATTGGTATGGAATGGGGTAGATTTGTGTTGATTTGTCTGAATTGGTGTGGATTGGTGTGAATTGGTGTGTGGATTAGTGTGTCTTGGTATGTGGATTGGTGTGTGAATTGGTGTGTGAATTGGTGTGTGAATTGGTGTGTGAATTGGTGTGTGGATTGGTGTGTGAATTGGTGTGTGGATTGGTATGGATTACTGATTGCGATGCTGATTGTGGTGCCAATTGCAGTGCTGATTGATGGAAAGATTGTGAGATTAAACTATAGATTGATAAAAAAAAAACAAGTCTTTAATAATTTTTTTATTTTTTTTTGGATTTTATTAAAGCTTTTTGAATATATTTTTAAGTTCAAGGTTATCCGCCGTCATGGGTACGGGGTCAAAGTTTCGGATATAAGAAAAAGTTGAAGGTCATCCAGATCATCAAATAACTCGCCTAAATAAGGGCCCGGTGCCCAAACCTTACATCTACACTGCCCCGCCGCCGACCCAATGATTATTTGAGAAAGTGTCGGGTTGAATTTCCTTAGCAAACACCCAGTGAGTTATGGGAGCTTCGGCTTCCGGTCTCACAACACTGAAAGCCATTCTGTGGCATACGAGGGTTCGGCGGCGGATTCAGATCTAGCATGTTGGTCTGAGTCATCAGTGCCACACAGGTGTTGAGAATGTAAACAAAAGACAGACGAAAAAACCAATATGGCCAATGGAGTTAATTCTACGGAATGAGCTAAGGTGAGTGGATAGGGGAGGGGGATGCTAAGACAATGTGGTCCTGTGGGAGACTCTGGATATGTAAGATATTAAAAATTATTAAAAACAATAATTTTTTTANTATTAAAAATTATTAAAAACAATAATTGTTTTACTAATTTATGATAAATTATACTTCGGCTCCCCATCCCCTCTAAGCAAAAACATTACACTTTGTTATGTTATGTATTTTTAAAATAAAATTTTAAATAAATTTGTAATAAATTTATAATAGTTAAAAATGGTTATTAAATTATTTAAATATAGTTTTATAAAGTTTTGGTAATTTTTGTGTTTTTAAGGTTTGAAGGTCACTGGGTCAAAGTGAAAGGTCAAGGTCAAGGTCACCTACGTACAACATGGTGGAAAATATGGCCGTTCGGGGCCGGAATGGCAGAGCATGAACAGCTCCGATGCTAGGCGCCCTCAAGCCCTTGTGCCAAACTTCTCTTTTTCATTCTACTGTGGCTATATGAATGTTTTAGCTCAGTTTAATTTATTAACGAAACAAATTCCAACTTAACTTTGTACGCTGGCAGCACCTATAACAACAATCAAATTTGTCAATGCAGATACTCATTTCTCTGCCATTTTGTATGATAGCCCTACCAATAGAAAATAACGATTTTATCTCTTATCTCGGGAAACAATCAGCACAGTCTTACAAGATTTGGCGAATATGTTGTATTGTGGTAGGCCATAATAATAAATGTATTTTTTTAAAGTAGGACACACTTATTGTCAGAATGGCGGCTATAAAATCCTTTTAATTTTGTGGGCCCTATCTACAAAACTATGTAATATATTTTAACTTTACTTTGTATATTGGCAGTATACGATCATTGAAATCGCTACTACATTACTTTTCTGTCCTCCCAGTGGCGGATTTACACATTTGCCGCCAGTAGGCTATTCAAATTTTGCCGCCCCTACCGACCTCTGCAATTGGATNAGTGGCGGATTTACACATTTGCCGCCAGTAGGCTATTCAAATTTTGCCGCCCCTACCGACCTCTGCAATTGGATATCCTGGTTCACAATCATATTAATTACAATTTTTTTGTCAATGAAATTGTAACTTTATGATTTGTGCACTATCGTCCTAATTACACCACCTTTTCCCCGTAATTAGTATGATTGTGAACTAGGGGCTCGATGTGTCAGTTTCTAGATTATTTTTACAACCTAACGATTTAGTTAAAATTGCACAAGAAATAGTTTTTGGGTATATTTCTGAGCTAATAAAAGCTCAATCATGTACTACTAATAAGGCGGGGAAAGGTATGCATCAATACTACTTACACAATAATGTACATTCGGTAAACGTAATTAAAT